>VWZW01007927.1:313087-496093 GCA_013397115.1 Edolisoma coerulescens
GACCTGTGTTGGAGAAGTTCGTGGAGGACTGCCTCCTGTGGGAGGGACCCCATGCTGGAGCAGGGGAAGAGTGTGAGGAGTCCTCCACCTGAGCAGGAAGAGGTGAAAGAGAGAACATGGGATGAACTAACTACAACTCCCAACAGCAGTCCCTCTATGCTGCTCAGGGGCAAGAAGGTAGAGAAAATCAGGAGTGAAGTTGAGCCCAGGAAGAAGGGAGGGGTTGGGGGGAAATAGTTTTTAAGGTTTGATTTTATTTCTCATTATTGTAACCTGATTTGATTGGCGATAAACTGATTTCCCCAAGTCAGGTCTGTTTTGCATGATGGCAATTAGTAAGTAATCTCTACCTGCCCTTATCTCGAGCCAGGAACCTTTCATTGTGTTTTCTCTCTGCTGCCTAGCTGAGGAGCTGAGGAGTGATAGAGTGGCTTTGGTGGGCACCTGGCGTCCAGCCAGGGTCAATCCACCACACCCATTCACCATAAAGCCCTGTTAAAGGAAGTTTACTTACAGCAATGGGGAGAACATTTGGTCAGCTTGACCCAGCAGGGGAGAGCTTACACTGGAGAAGCACTTTGTGTAATGAAATTATATAAATGCGTGCCATAGAACTATTTTATAATCTTTCAAAAAACACTCTTTTAGTCAAGTATCATTAATCCCAAAATTGGATTTGTTGTTCCACTGACCCACAATAACCAGTCTTATGAACTGATGAGCATATCTGATGCAAACACATAAAAAGTCAATGCATGCAGTCTACATACTACGATGGCAACAGCTTTGAGAGACCCTTTGTCTTTGTTGGGGCAACTACATCAGAAATTGTGAAAGGAGAAAATGCTGTGTTCAGCACTAAAATGGACAAAAACCCTAGACTGTACTTTACTGCTGCACTGGAAATAATCATCCCTGATTTACTTAATGTTTACTCAAAAAAACCCTGAAAACAAGTCACTTGTCAAAAAGCCTCTTGCTCTCTTCTGGGTTCAACCCTCCAATCACTCAAAGTCACTCACAACCCTCCAAGTGTGACAACACACACCTCCAGTTGCCCAAGCATGAATGCTTAGCATTCAAACTGCACAGCCTTTCACAGAATCACAGAATGGTCTGGGTAGGGAGGGACCTTCAAAGATCATCTAGTCCACCCCCCTGCCGTGGGCAGTGACACCTTCCACTAGATGAGGTTGCACACAGCCTCTGGCCTCAAGCACTTCCAGGGATGGGATATCCACATATGACTGGATAGTTTGAAAAGAAAGCAAAAGAAAACAGCAAAAGATTGGAAAGTGAATCCACGAGTCACATAAAAAACCATAACAGGCATCAAGGCATTTTAGAAATGCACTTCTTTTAAGACAGGATCACTGAAAAAGCTGAGAGGCATCATGCCTTCCTACCTTACTGTGTCATCCCACAGCACTGCCAATGGCAAACCAAAGAGACTTTGGCTAAACAGCTCCTCTTCCTGGCCTGCACCACCTCCACTGCCCTCGTCCCAGCAAACAACCGAGGAACCCACTGGCAGGGCCCAGCAATGCCAAACACATCGGCCAACCTCAGACGCAAGTTTTGGCAAGCCCACTTCCACAGTGTAAAGATGCCAGCACCCTGTAATACACCAGGCAGGGGGAGCAGGGCCACGGAGCGGCAGGATAATTAATGCTGCCTTTCAGCGGGGAGCTGGGGCACAGACGTGCTCTGTAATGTTTGCATCGGAGCCCGGCCAGGAGCCTGGGCTGTCTGCTCCAGTGCCCAGATGCCGAGGCCTGAAAGGGACCACTGCCTGCACTGCTCTGTCCTCCAACAATTCTGCTTGAAGTCAACACTGGCAGCAAACCAAAGTGTTCTCTCATGAGACTGTAAATTAATGTTGCTGAAGGAAGCTGGCTAGTAGTTCATGTGGCTCTGGGTTTGCTTTACATCTGGTGTCAAACTTTGAATTCCCTCTACAGCTAGGAATAAAACAGGTGAGGTGCCTGGGCCACTCAGCACCCCCTACACATTACTAATTTCCTTTCATCCAGGCCTTTAAAAAAAAATCCCTGATCATGCTACAATTTTGAAATGTTATAGGGTTGGGTGGTTGGTTTTTTTTTTAACTTAAAAAAGCAGCTGTTATTTCTCTCCAGGCTTTGCAAACATTCTTCCCATTAAGTAACTCATTTACTGCTAGCAGCAGGCACAGCTTCCTCCAACTCGCAACTCTAAAAGAAGCTGATACCTTTTACACTTAAAAAACGTGGCCATGGAAAAGAAACAGATGTATTTTAAACAAAGATGCTTATTTTCAGCTCCTCCTCACTCCTTTGCCTCACAGACCAGGTACCTAACAAGCCCTTCACTCCAGCTGCCTACCACCTAAATCAGCACGATTCTTTATCCCAGTGTTTTCATTAGGGACACAAAATCAATCTTTAACCAAGGATAAATAGCACTGCTTCCAGTTACATCCAAATAACAGCTTCCAGTTCTGGCATTAGACATCAGTGCTGTTACTTTGTAGCTGCTTCCTTGCTTTCTGCCAAGATGGAGGGGGAAAGGAAGGGCAGTCCAGAGGTTATAAAAGATATTCAAGAAGTATAAAAAGAACAATTTATACAGCTACCTCCAACAAGAGATGAGACAGCATCCAAGGTTCAGACAGGCCTAACCTCCTCTTCACATCACACGCTTTTCAAAGCATGCTACCCACTTGAGAACTACTCCCACCATCATCTACTGGGAAACTCCCATCAATATTAACAGGAGCTAGGAAGAGATATTTTAGTACTTGCACTGGAAGTGGAGTCACTGATAGCTGCAGAACAGCTTTAACTGCTACAGAAGGCTATTCAAATACCTGAGAAAAGCCTGGGTTTTTCTTCAAATATCTTTTCTTTAAGTTCAGGTTGATTGTGGTGGGAAGCTATATGGTGGGGTAAAAAATCAGCCAGCCATACCAAATATTGCTCATCCCTTATGAGGAGAAACCCCAGCTGTCCCTTGCAAGCCCCTTTGAAAGCAACATCAAAATCCATAGTATCGTCAGAAAGGTATTAGGAAAATGGACCATGACACACAGCTGCAACATGTGTCACAAGTGAGGATGGCACATGCAAGAAGAGCTGTGCCCTGGTCTAAGCAGCATCCTTTTTTTGCTTATTTTGCATGCTTCACAAGTGAGGTTTTACCTCATGCTTTCCCAAGTCTTTTTGGAAGTTTCTCTCTGCGTCTCCAGAATGCCACCAGCAAGGATATGATCAAAAAGTCTCCACTTGCTTGCCTTAAAATGTTCGAGTTCTTTCCTACTGCAGAATTTTTATTAAAAGAAAAATAGAAATTAAGTCAAATATGGGGGGTTTTTTTTGTTTGTTTAGTAGATACTTGGAAAGAATTAGCTAGTCAAAAAAACATGTCACTTTTGGCAAACAGAAGTATACACACTCACATAAAAAAAAATCATCCTGTCCTTCATTTTCAACTTTATGTCCACTGCTGAATCATCCTTTAATTACAGCTGACAATTGCACAGATGTCTCCAACGCAGTTTGCTCATAAAGACACATTCATTGAAATGAGATCCATGACAGACTTCACACTTAACAGTTGTCAACATAACTTCATTAATGTGTCTTGAGTATCCACTTGCCCACCCCCACCCACTTCAAAACCAAAATTAAAACGGCTTTTCTTCTGTCATCACATCCTCCAACAACTATCATCACTCACTCAAGTGTTAGGAAAATAAGTCACCGCTTTTTCCATAATCCCCATCAAAAATTGCTACTTCCAACAAAAGCAGTGTACAAACAAACTCAGAGTCACAAATGGAAGAAACCATTTTCATTTCCCAAAAACCACATCTATTTATCTTCTTGAGCCATCCAATTAAGTGGTATGATTCACCGATGACTAGTAGCACAAACATACATTCACGTGTTAAGTTCTGTCAAAACATTACAAAATTAGCAGAGAGCAGCTACTGTTGTAAATTTAATGATGTACCTATGATGACTGTAGCTGGCAAAACAAATGTTCCAGCATTATAAGAGCCCTTTTAATACATAAATATTTCCTCTAAAAATGAGCTTGCACACTTTAGAAGACATTATCTTCATTGGGTGGAAAAGAACTAAATGTTCTCACTTACGAATGTCGGACAAGCTTATTTTATGTATACGTGGGGCAGCAGCCCCAGTGGAGACAACAAATGGGACTCTAAACAAGAAGAATGCCCATGTTTCATATTTGTCTAAACAGGGATTGAGACCATGATGGAACATGTCTACAGATGCAGAAAATTATCTGAAAACAAGAGATGTTCACAGATTTCGGTTTTTGATTAGAGACATGTATCAGTCAAAACTACTTTTGACTCATGCTAAGATTAAGTTTTATATTAGAATAAAGAATTAAACTACCTCTTGAAGTCATTATTGAGAAGACTGATATTCAACCTGCAGTCATGAATTTTGCCAACTTTGCCCCAAAATCTCTTGACAAGGACTTGGTTACAACTCTGCTCAGTTTTCATACACTCACAGGAATAGAAACAAAATGTTCCACTCTGGCACCTCTTTATGAGTACTTGAACTGAGGGAAGACTCTTAAGGCAGAGGAAGTAGGGTTCAGTAGATCCTCCCTATTCATACTGACCCTTGGATTTTGCATCTTTAAATGCTAGACAGAGCTAAGGGTGTTGTGAACCTCCTAAGGGTCAAGCCTTTGGTGACCTTCAGAGCCAGGAGAGCATTACAACCTGAAGGGAATATCAATGCTAGGAGCTGGAGCACCAACAGAGGGAAATTTCCCTCCTAATTCAATTTAGGTTTAGGAGGGAGTCCCTTTGAGTCCCTCCACTGACGTCTCACTGTGCTTCTTTGCTGTCTCCCCTCTTTTGCGCTGCAGACGTGAGCACATACACAGCTGTAACTTCAGTCCCCAGCACCAAAGAATGTCATCCTTACTGTCACCAACGTTTCCCCATCACTGGCTGCATGAGAGAGAGCATTTATCATCACAGATACATGTCCTCATGAAACAATCAATGCTGTGAGAAAACTTCTTCCCTGAGTTTCCCTCTCTCCTCCAGCCTCCCTTGTTTGGTGGGAAGATGGAACACAGTAAGAAAAGGAAATTGTACAGCTGGAAGTTCCCCAGTAAACCTTGGAATAGTTCTTCAATGGAAAAAAAAACATCCATAGGAGTTATAAAATCACCCTAATACTAATGATATACTAATGATGTATCTGTATTGCTGGAAGTGTGTGGTAAACATTTCTTTGTAAATGTGATTTGAATGTATGTAGGCAGTACTGTAAGACAAATTTGAATTCTGGCAAATGAAGACTTTCTATTTCTCTGTATGCTCAGCTAAGTAGAAATTCAAAATTATACATGGCAACATGAGGAAAAAAAAGCAGTCAGACTGACAAAAGTGTGTGTGTGGGGGGGGGTTGTTTGGTTTAAAATGCCAAAAATTCCATCTAAATGAAAAACCTTAATATGTTAACTATGATGCTGCCATTCTACCTGTATAATCAGTTAATGCCTCTGAAGATTTAAAGAATAGTGTAGCAATTATACGATTTCATCTTAATGCCAGCTTTAAAATGAAGGGGAAAAATCACTCCTGTATGCCTCACAGAAACAAATAATTGCTTTAAATCCATCTTCCTTGAAAGCAAGCTGTAAACTCTCCAGTTTCAAAACAGACAGATCAATCTTATGCAATTTGTCTGGTTTCTAATTATTAAGATAATTCATAATAAAAAGCTGGAGGGGGTAGAATAGGTGCTAGGGAAAGATGTTTGGGCACACATCAACCACCAAAATGGACTGAGATCAGATGAAAAAGAGAGAACAGAACAGCTATTAAACTTCTGCCTCGTCTTCACTGGGGCTGTTGTTAGAAACTTGGAGTACAGCTGCACTTAATGAGTTTGTGTAAAAGCAGACATTATACAAATGGGAGAAAGTAGGAACTTCATCCAATTAGATAAGAGAATTGGCCAGCAGCCTCCAATGAACTGAAAAGCTCTTCCAACTTTAGGGACGAGAGCTAATTATAACTCTGGTTTTGTGTGTGTACAATGCTACTAAATTATTAAGAAATATTGTTCTGTCAAAAAACTATGTTGTACATACTGACTTGATTATTACAGATAGAGGATTTGCCAGAAACAGGGCTGGAAAGGGATTCGCCTTGATAAAAGAGAAGTCATTCTGCCATCAGACTTCAGGGTGCAAACGTCTTCCCTTCTTGAGTTTCTCCCAAAATCTGGGCAATCGGGTGGAATGGCAAGAATTTCTATTTCTTCCTCTTGGTACTTAGGATGCAAGGAAGAGAGGCTGACATAGGTAATTATGTGCCTGTTAAGAAAGGTAGCTCAAGAGATGCTCACTATTGAAGCTAAGACACAAACCAGGGTACGGTTTCCTTTTTTTTTTAAACACACAATAAGATGAAGAATCAGAAATAAGTTAGATATGAATAGGCACAAAGGCTCTCACTTTTGCTTGATAACAATTAAATACCTTGTTCAGAGAGTAGACTGAGGTACAGAGAAAACAAGGAAATTATGTTCCATCTCCTCCTCCTTCATCACTCTCAAACATGCCTCCTTAACACACAATGTAACAACTACTTAGGGTGTGCAGCTCCCAATAGCCATGGCCCAAACACCTTTCTGGGCTCCATGGCCAGTTAAGTCCCCCAGCCAGCTCCAGCTGGGCAGTTTTCAGGAAATAAACGACATTTTATACAAGGGAAAAAAGTGTGAGAGGGCATGTGCTCACTCCTCCCTGCATGCTGAGGGCAGCAGGGAGGGGAAGTGAAATTAGATAATTTATTAACTTAATATTAGAAAACAGGTTCAAACTCTGGATTCTGCTATTTCACTTCACTCATGTCTCCTTTCGAATAAGGGCTTATGAGGACTGCAAAACATTGTCACTCCTTATAGCCAAACACCCAGGTTCTGTGCTTACTCACAACCTGTGCACACTGTCCTTATGACCATGAAGTGCAGTTTTGTTTTCTTTTCAGGACAAGGTAGAGCCCCTGGGACTCCTTGAAAGAAGCCAGAAAAACAAGATGGAAAAAATCCCAGGGCAGACAGAGCACACCAGAAGGCTGAGACTGCTGATGGGACAGCTGTAAACAAGGATGAAAGACTCAAATTCAGGATTTAAAAGGGCAGTGGGAAGAGTCCAGAACAGCACTGCGCTTAAATCTAGCCAAGCCATACTTCCAAACTAATATATTTTACTTCAATTATCCTCGAAGCAAATAAAGAAATTAACTTAGATTTAAATCATCAGTAAGACAACCTCTCAAGAGACTTTCCGCAGTCTTTCAGACTTTGAAGGAAGACTACCAGTGCCAGTCCTAAAACTAACAGAGGGAAGAGAGAGGTTTAAGGCTCCTAAACACAGATTCAGCATGTCAATTCTGAAATGCTAAATAAAAGCATTGGTGTCTTATTAAACGAAAAACAAAGCACCAAGAAATCAGCTTTCAGGGATCTACTGAACTGCCGCATTGTACTTGCTCAGAAAATTACCCAGCAGTTTTTTCTGTTTAAGCAAAACACAAATCAGTTTTGCTTAGCAAATGCAGTAGCCAAACTCTTCTATTGTGAGGGTTTCAATAGACACTCAAATAACTTTGACAGCAGCATGGAGGGGGAAGGGTGTCTCTGACCCAGTTTCTGTATTACAGCGTCGCTTGGGTGATGGTGGTACGAGTGTTCACAGCAGAACCTCTTTTCTTCAATTTTCCTCTCCTCCTTGCCCACCATTACGTTGTTTAAATAATCCACAGATGTTATCATGGGCACAAGAATATGGTTAATTGAGCTTAATGATTGCTGGCGGCTTCTTATATGCATTCAGCTGGTGATTCTTCAGCAGAGAGCCCCTTACACAGTGTGAGAGGAAAATCTGTTTTTTTTCTTTGGCTTTCTCATTTCATGGCCATTCTGAAAGCAGAGTTCTCATTTTTTCCTAAGATCTTTGCCCAAATCCTTTTAACACGCCATGGGAAATTTTGAAGGTCAGGCCCTCTTCACCCGGTGGAACCTAAATGATTTTTTTTCTAGGCTCTTCACCAAGAAGCTTCTTGCTTCTTCTCACACCACTGATCCAGGAGAAGATTCAATTGCTCCTTTTTGTAGAACAACAAAAGCCTACAGAGGCAGGGAAGTGGACTACTGAACAAGTGGATAAATGCATGAAAGAAAGGCTCCACATACCCAGGCAGCAGGGAAATGGGGACTCCACGTGGGCAGACACCTAAGGGCAGTGTCCCTGCCAGGAACCCAGGCAAGAGATGTGACAGATGAACTGGGATGAAAACACTGAAAATCTGAGCAAGAGAGGCAAAATTCAAAGGATGCACATAAACCTAAAGTCACAAGTTTTTTTCTCACAGCAAGAGCTGAAATACAGTTCTGAGTCTGAACATGCACAATGAAAATTTTCTCTTTAAAACCCCTCACTGCTAGCCATGCTTCAATATGGTTTTCAACAGATCTGGAATTATTACGAACCCTTGCTTGTCTGCTTTTATATGTCACAAGCCATCACTAACCTGACAGCTCTCTGGCAGACTTTCAAGCATCTTCAAAAATACAAAACCAATCTTGCTTTTAATGTTTTCCCTACTTCCAGCTCCTAAACCAAAATCTAATTCAGAGATTTGAAAAGAGCAGAATCAGAAATAGATTTTCACAAATGTCTTGATAAAGAAAGCTGAAAGTAAAGAGTTACACTGTCAAAAGCAATGGTACATCCACAAAAGAAAAGCAGGGACAATTTTATATCAGACTGTAGGCTGCACAGTGGTGTATGCCACAGCCAGGGGTAACCAGCCTTTGAGAAGCCCACAAATAATTCTGCTATACATAGACTGGAATTACGCCAGGTGGATCCCAGCAGAGGTGCGTGAATGTGGGGGCTACTGCACAATGAGAACACAGGCAGTGGCAAGAGGTGAGCCAGCAAAACCTGCTAAGGAGGTCCCTGTTCTACTGGACAGTAAAGCAGCCAAAGTCACAAGGACCTGCTGCCATCAGCCATAAGACCTCTTCCCAGCTCTCTCCCTCTCACTTTCCTTGGCTCATGAGTGTTGTTCAAAGTGCTGTGCATATTTATTAGGGTTAAGGAGACTGGTCACACTTGCACTAGTCAGTTATACTCAAAAGGCAAAAAAGACTAAGACTGGAGAGAGGAAGCCTGAAAAAAAGATGTAGTTTTTATTTTCCTGTCAACAATACATTTGCATTCTCATTCCATTGGAGAACCCAGGTCTCTTTTTTGCTTTCTTCCCAGGTTTTCTTCTTTTTATTCTTTTGTTTACACAGGGAAAAAGACCATTTGGAACATTTACATTATAAACCTAACTCCTTTTTGTTCGAATCTAATAAATTTTACTTCACTTTCTCAAAATAAATATATTTTCTGCAAACATCTTGTATCATTTGAAAACTCGTGTTTGTCAAGAAAATAGCAGTGGTAAAACCTTTTGACCATTTCTAGTGATTCCTTCTTTATGAGAATTGTGGCACTTCCCTGGAAAACGTTAGCTCGTACACTAACTTCAGTACTGTTAAATACCCTCAGGTGACAGAATCATAATTTCCTCTGCTGCCAGAGACTTCCCTCTTGACTTTGGGCTATTCACTTCGCCTTTGTGTTCCTCAAATCCAGCTATAAAATGGGTATAAAACTTGTACTTTACAGAAGCACCACAGGCATGAAACCACTCATTATTTGAAGCTTGTGTGTACTGTGGAGGAAGAAGGTATAGAATACATAAAAACCCACTTGAATTAGGCTTTAGAAAAGATGCTGGATGGATGATGGACCTGACTGAATTACTGTGCGCAACTGAGCAAAGCAGTGTTGCTTCCTGAATGACTAAAGCCTTAAGATGCTCTTATGCTTGCAAATAGCACTACGAAATCTCTAATGGGTTACACATAGGCAGGACTGCTGTTTTGTATCTCAGCCAGAAGACAAGAATCATTCTGCTGCTCAACAGGCTACAAACATGCAGTGGCTCAAGCAGACCAAAAGGAAAAGCAGCCAGTACCACAGAGTCAAGACCAATGAAATAAACACCATCATTCCCACAGCACTTTAGTTGTATTTCCACTGGAAAAGCCAGGCTCTGCCTTGCTTTGCAAATGGTATATGAAGAATTGGCTGCCTGATGCAGTGTGCCTGTGATGTCACACTTCAACACTGGACATTCGTAGCTCTACTCCTGCAACTTAAAGCATGTTTTCCGAACATAGCCTTAGCTAAAAAAACCCTTTCCTGGCAAGGATTGGTCTCAATTCAATTGCTGGTCTTTGACATCCCTCATCTAGATCCAGAGTGGACTGTTTGCCTTTCTCTGAAAGTGGAAACAAAGGCCAAAGCTGAGCTCGACATGGCAAGGCCGGTAGCAACCCATACAGACAGACGTTAACAGCTGAGAGCCCAGTGCCCTCCTCCTCCTCTGCCAATTATCAGCAGTACCCGGTATCAGAGCTAGCTGTGCGGGGGGAAAAGGGAGAAAAACTGAGAAAAAGTAAAGCCGATGATTAAGGAGTAAAGAATGGCAGATGAAACTAAAAATAGTCCCCTCGGCAGTTGTAAAGGAAATTCGTTTGACAGGAGGCTGCTTCTTTTGTCAAGAGCGGTTTGTTATGCAAGAGACGATACCAACACCGGCTCTTCTTATCTGGCTTGTCAGTTTAACTGACAAAAAGGAGCAGGGTTAACATCTCTGGAGCCACTACCAGTCTCAACATTTGTTTGTTTTCATGCATGTCCGTGTTTTAAGAGGCAGCCCGGGGATTAATACCGTCCAGAAACTGTGGTGCAAGCTCAGTTAGGCAATTCCACAAAAATCTTCAGAGTACTTACTCGTCATTAAAGGCAACAATTGAGCCCCTGCCTGCTGCTGGTTTTGTTCCCCTGCCTCCTGCTCCAGCCATCACACGGTGACTTTCCTGCACAACAGAAAACTGAATGCCCCCAGGTTTTTCCACGGACAGGCAGCAGAAGACAACCTTGCCCCTACTCTGCTTTTCCAGTTCTCAAGGTAGATGACTGAAAACGTGCAGAGCCTCCTGGATACAAGAAAATGAAAAACTAAACCAAAGAAAGTTGTTTCATTTTCCCCCCACTCCTTCCTGATGCTGAGCCTTCAATAGCACTTACACCTCTAGGTGCGAAGGTAAGAAGTAGGAAGGAAGAGGCTTTAAAAGACACCACCTTAATACCTCCTCTCTTACAGAAGAGAAGCCACCGTAAAACCAGGGGGAGAAGAAGAAAAAGTGAGGCAATCAGGAGCTTGCTGGCCAGTTGCCCATATGAGTGCAGGTGAGTCTGTATGTTCCTCGTTAACGTGCCTTCTGGCATGCCTGAAAGCTTTTGGAGAGAGGCTGGTGGTCACGGCTGCCAATATGTGCCGGTGAGGAGGTAAGAAAATCGCAGCCTGTCCAAGTTAAACAAGTTAAAGCCAGGACTTCCAAAAACTCAAGCGACCCACATACGGTGTGCAGGAATGAGCGCTTGGATATGATGTATGTGCAAGGGAAAACAACTCTTATTTGTCCTCTTTTCATCGGACTTCCCTGAAACATTCATTTTTCGACCCAGTATGCTGCACTAAACCATGGGTTAATTAGAAACAGGAGTCTCTCCTCTATTCCTATTTTTGGAGGAAACGTTCATCAGCACAAAGACAGCAATGCAGAAGTCCCGTCTCCTTGGTGCGTAACTGAAATCATCCTCTCTGTCCCAAACACCAAGGTGTTTGGTAGAAAAATAAGCAGAATAAGATAAAGTGGTGCAAAGTCTTGGTTGAAAAGTAAATAGCAGCTTTTTACTTCACGTTTTAAATGTGCACTGTGCTGAAATATTGTGGGCTTCTTCTGTAAACTAACTTAGAAATAACTTGATCCATTTGCCGTTCAGTGCAGGAAGACCTCGGTGGCAGATTCTGCCCTAAACCAAGCCCACCTGCCATGAACTGCTTGGGCCACAGGATGCCACTGTTGCATTTCTTTTTTAGGAGGTCGAAAGAAAGCGCGACAAATTGTTTGCATGAACTGGACACCTAAATTTAATGCCTCTTTTCCTTCTTAACACATACAATTGCCAATGTTTAGAGCTCCAGACAGACCAGCCAGATGTAAATAGCTCAGAGACACACAGGAATATGTGTTTTCTTCAGGAACAAAATGTTTGAATACCTTTTAAGGCTCGATTACTGAACCCAGCACCTCTGTACCTTCATAAATTTTCTATGCACGAGAAATCTTCCCAATGACTGCCCCGAGTGTTCACTCCAACCCTGATCCTTTTGACCACAAAACAAAAACCCTGCTATTGGATTTTATCTGTGTCCAGATGAGAAAAGAAAAACACTAGATGGGAAAGTAGATTAAATCAGAGAGAAGGCAGGCTGCTCGTAATTCCTACCTCTTGTGAAAGAGCAAGAGCCCCTACCATGTTAATAAAACTTCATAAATATTTTACTAATATAAAATGGAATGCAATGTATTCATGCCAAGAGACAGGGAAGTGGCATGAGCTCCCAGATAGCTGCTCTTGCTGCAATTTTGTGCAATTTGCAAACTGGCACACAGAATCAGAGGCCCAGGACTACTGAGACCTCTGGGACGGTCGAGACAAAAGCACCGCACAAAGGTCCACCAGTGTGAATTTTAGAGCAGTCAAGATTGCAGAGATCTATACAGGGTCTAAAAGTCCTCTGAAAGCAAATTTCAGTTCTGAAATATTTTTACATGTAAGTGGTAAATTATTACAGAAAACTAAGTATGAGGTTGCAGACAGTCTCCAAGATCTACACAGTCAAGGGTTCCCCCAAGTTCAGCACAACACAGATGGAATTTGTGAGAATGGGTTGTTAAGAAATGAGGGAGAAATTTTAATGCTAACAGTTTCTCAGATTTCAAAAGCCATTTTGGTTTTGCTCAATGTTTTAGAAGGGAAAAAATGGCTTTAGCATACTACAACTCCATTTAAGAACAGGGAAAAAGAAAATGAATGATAAGGTTTCAGATACATCTTGGGTGGCCAGCAACAGAAGAACTTGAGGAAAGCCAGCACGAAAGTGACAGCTGTGGTGATGCAGAGCATTACCAAGGCTGGTGTTAGAGCTCTGTACTTCAAGCTGATGTAAATATGAAGGGGCCCAGAGGTAACAGCCTTTTAGGATTCAAGGCTTCAATAGAAACATCCTCACTACCTTCAGCCTGTTTTGGATGTGTCCCAGAAACTGGCTCTTCCTCTGTCAGGGTCTAGATTCAGTGAGACAAAATCCCACTTTTCAGAAAGCCATGTTGTAAGATCTCTAAATCAGAACTAGACAATTACTCAGAAGATGCTGGGAAGGACTCAGCCTTGTAAGAGAAACAACTACCAACTAAACAATTCACACATTTCTGAAGACAACAATAAAAGAAGCCCAAGGACCGGTTCCATTGCTTTTAAAAATAAGTATTTGTAATAGCACACACCAAGGATACAATATTAATATTAAATCAGTCATGACTGTTTACATTTCTTTTGCGGAAGAAATTTTTTGTGTTGTGATTTTTTTTTGTCATTAGTGTAGAAAAAAATTGACCACACATAACCAATTACTTAGTTCCCCAACTGAATTTACCTCCCATTCCAAAGACCAGGGATTTCAAAATCTCCTTAAGAAAGGAAAAAAAAAAAAAAAAAAACCAAAAAAAAGCCTTCAATCCAAATTCTTTTCTTGTTGTTTATAACAATAAACAACAGATTTCATATAAAAGCAACAGCACAAGGGTAGAAAATAGTGTTCCAAAGCTAATTTTAGTCCTGCTGATCTCAGGAGCTTAGTGTTCCTGTCAGACTGAACAGACTCCAGTGGTGCCCTGCCTGCCTGCCTGGCTGGAGAAATCTGTCCCTGGAGATCTATTTATAGCACCTTGTACCCTGTACCTAGATTAGGTTTTAGGTTTTCTCTTTTGTTTTGTTGTGTTTTGTTTTGTTGGACTGGAGCATGTATCCAGGACTACATTGATCCAAGACACAGATGTGACCTACTCGAGTAAATTACCAGGAAAAAAAAATATGAAAACAGTTCACACTTCATTTTCTGCACATCAGTCCCTCTGGACTTCATCAGCTAGCCAAAATTCAGTCCCAAAGGTTATTTCTATTACAAAGAGAAATTGATGACAGAATCGAGTGTATGTTTATCCATCTGCTTACATACAATGCAGCATCCTTTCACCTGCAATAAAGTAAGAACAAATGATCAGATCTTTTTCCTTGGTGGTTGTCATTTAAATTTGGCCAGTACCTTACTAAATGCCTTCATGATTTTCTCCTTAGACACACATTCCGACTCCTATATTTGGATGTTTCTCCCTAGTCAGCATCATTTTCTGTGGCTTGTTTCACTGGTTCTTATGTCATATAGGCAACTCCAGCAGTCACTACCTATCTTGCATTTTCTTTATGATTTTTCCAGGGAAAAATCCTTATGTCATAAATTCAAGTTTTTTATGTGGATCTCACCTTGTAATTCTGCATTGGTTGTGACCCTCTTATTTCAACTACCTGGTTCCATAATGACTTTAAACACTTCTAAACACTTACTTTGCTCACCAGCTTCACTGAATTTTACCTAGTCCATAATAGCATCACTTCAGTTCCACCCAGTCTTCCATCAAACCAAAATGGCCTGAACCTGAACCCTTTCAGCCCAGAAAGAGAAATGCTTTAACAAAACTACTAGTTATACTGCAAAGAGTGGCTGTCAAGGAGACTCTCATATTTCAGCCCCTCCAAAAAAAGTCTGTTTCCCACCATGTCTCCTTGCGATTTTTTGACTGTTTTTAAGAAACCTGCCCACCAGAAAGGAGATGTAATTCCTCATGCCCCCCATCAAGAGCAGATATCCTCTGCTGGATGCAAATGATGAATCTATTTCCCAAATATTTGTCATCTAGACAGGAGAACGGAGTTCATGCAGGTACCCTAATCTTTGGGGTAAAATCTGCCAAACTAGCTTAAACAGCCTTTAAATAGAAACAGTAGGAATTAGAAACAAACAAAGCTACGAAACAGTAAAACACTCCTGCTGTTAGGCTGCCTTTGCTAGCCAGATGACAGCCCCAAACTGAGAAGGCTGATGGCTAGTGGTGTCTCAAACTGCAACTTCACATCAGGGCTTCAGTTACAGTCACCACTCACTGCTGCCAAGAGAGGTAGCCCTCTTCCCCCATCCCTCCCCCAGTTTCTTCCCTGTGGGACATGTGCTTCTGCCAAGTCCTTGTTCCAGTGCACATTTGATTGCAGCACAAAGCCAATTCAACTCACTAAAACAGCAGAAAGTAAATTGGTTTTGGCTGGAAATCAAGCAGAATTGGATTGTTATGTGATCAAGCAAGCACTAGGGTTGGTGCAAGACAGAGAAGAAGATGAACTGAAGTGTACGGCTGAATGCAGGAACAGCAGAAGAGGTCTAGACAAGGTGAGAATAGTGAGCAGCAAAAGAAGCTGTTAACACAGCTCAGACAGAGCAGGGAATCACACTCTTACCACAGTTCAAAATGTTCTTTGAGCATTCAGTTACTGTAGCTGTCTCCTCATTTCAGGGACAGCAGCTCCTCAGATACCTGCATGTTACTTACAGGGGATTTAGGATTTAGCTCTGCCATGGGACTGCACTAACAGTTACATGTCTTAAGCCCAAACTCACGAAGCACTGGTACCCCAAGCATGCTGCTGTGAAAGCCCTGGGAAGGAAAGGGATTTTCTGCTCCCAGCTCTTGTGCAGGACAGCGCCACAGCCTAGGGAAGCTTTCCAAAGCTCAAGATTAGCCAGGCACAGTGTCATGTTAACACCATCATCCTGCTTCCCAGGCACAGAATGCTTTTGTGTACAGGACTGCACAACCAACAAGCCTTTAGTTGCAATGCTGGTTCAAGAGCCTGTCCAAACTCTCTCCAAAAAGAGATTATAAACACCAACAGAAAGCGTCCTGAGGAGACCAGCACATTGTTCCTCTGTAAGAGAAACACCACAGACTGGCAGTGAGGCGACAAAGCCCCTGCAGATACACTACAGGGAGGGCTTTCAGCAGAGCACTAAGAAAGGAGACTGCATGTATTCAAATGGTCGTTTATCCAAAACATGGCTCTGCACCAGAGGAGAGTTTATCTGCTTACCTCCCTGTTCAGCCTGTCAAGCGTAACACAGGCCATTCCCATGCACTTGCTCCTGGGGACAAGTTTCGCCCATTTTCTTTTACCTCCTCTCCTTCACCCACCCTGCTCTGTGGGGCTTTCTGCCCTGAATGCTGCCAGTCAATGGAGGTGGCTCTAGAAAAAATATAGGGCAACCTGTGGGGACCTAGAATTTCAACTTTATTAACCTTCAGGTTTTATATCCTCTTGGGGTTACCAGATTCTTCCTCAGCACTGTAGGGCACGGGGACCTCATTTTATGAAATTAAATAAAGCCCGGGTTGTCCTACGCTCCCAGACACCAGCCCATTCCCACGGCCCTCGTTCCTCTTCATTGCCCAGCCAAGGGATGGTGAAGGGTCTGGAGTGCATATCCCATGAGGAGTGGCTGAGGGAGCTGGGCATGTTTAGCTGGAGAAAAGGAGGCACAGGAGTGACCTTATCACACTCTACACCTGCCTGAAAGGAGGCTGGAGCCAGATGGGAGTCAGCATCTTCTCCAAGGTAACCAGCGACAGGACAAGAGGACACAGACTCGAGCTGCGCCAGGTGAGGTTCAGGTTGGTCATCAGGAAGAATTTCTTCACATAAAGCGTGATTAGACATTTGAATGGGCTGCCCAGGGAGGTGGTGGACTCACCATCCCTGGCGGTATTTAAGGAAAGCCTGGACGCAGCACTCAGCGCCATGGTCTAGCTGACATGACGGCGTTGGATCATAGACTGGACTTGATGATCTCAGAGATCTTTAGGTCATTTCTAACCAAACTGACTCTGTGGTTTGGTGACCGTGATTTTGTGACTCTGTGCTCAGATTTTCCCGGGCAGGAGCGGGCAGGGCCGCCCCGGCAGGCGGGAGGGAGGAGGTGGCCGGGCAGGGGAGGGCGGTGCCGGCGGCTCCGGGAGCTGCTGCGGGCGGGGCGGNNNNCTCGGCGCGCCCTGAGGTGAGGGGCGGGGGGCCGCGGCCCTTGGGCCCGGGGGCGTAGGGGAGCCGGCGGCGGGGAGAAGCGAAGGTGGCCGGCGGGGGGTGCCCGGTGTGCCCACGCCAGGGCCTCCCCCGGGGCGCCAAGGGGGTCTTGGGTCGCTGTGGTGGCGCTGCGGCGGCACCGACGGCACCGACACCAGGAACCTGTCCCATGGGGAGCGGTGCGCGGCTGCGCCCTGCGGAATGGCTCCAGCCCTGAGCTGCCTCGGGGGAAGGCGCTGTCTCTTTCCCTCTTAGACGTAAACAAATAAAAATTAATTTATTTCTTTATATTATATTCAAAAATATATATATATTATTTACTTCATGACACCCAGAGGAGATGGAGGAAGGTCATCAGGCCTTGATCAGTCCGAATTAAACCGACTGCTGGCACTTCTGCAGGGACGTTGAAGGGCTGTGATGAAGGCAAATGAGTCTAAAGATTGCTCAGGTGTTTGAAGTCCGTGTTTCCCTATTTTACAGGTTTGGGCTTAATTGTACTGCACTTGAAAAGATAAAACAGTTTAGCAAATAACAACCTGGTAGTATTTAATACAGAATTATCAAGGTATAGCTTCTCGCCAACTTGCTGTCAGCCCAGCCCAGCTTTGCCCGTACCTAATGTTTATGCAAATCACAGGCGACGTTTGGTGCTGACTCCCTTTACACCCACGGCTGCCCTCCTCTTAGGAACTCCCAGGACAAAGGTCGCAGCCTGCTCTGCCAGACTTCCCTGTGCCACTGGCAGCTGTGTGCACTCACGCAGTGCACTGGCACTTGGCTGGGCTTAATGCTTCACCTGAGACACAACGTTACAGAAGCCAAGATTCAGTTCTTGGTGGACACCATGCCTTCCCCTGGCAGCAAAGGCAGGAGAGTCAGAGCAGACCTAGTAAATAAGCTAAGTGCAATAAATGCCGAGTATAGAAACATTGCATTTACTTGAAGAAAAGGAAATGGTAAAGAAAAACTTCCTGGTTTAATGATGTTACCTTGTAGTTTAAAGGGTTTTACTTCCTTCACTTCTTAAAGAAGTCTGTACTAATTTTGAATCGGCATGAAATGGAAGTGAGTGCTGGTCAATGAATAACTTTAAAGTGGAGCAATAAAGTGAACTGGTTTTATTTCTCTTGCTCAGGAAGTTACTTTAGAAGGAGAGAATACATCTAAGAAACAAGATGTCTCATGCCGGGAGTCGATATCAGGATAAGCAATATAGGCACCATGAGAACCATAGGTCTGATAGATACAAGGAAGACAGAAGAGCAAGAAAACCATACCCATACAATGCAAGGTATGTCTTTATCTCCCAAGAGAAATATATCACAGCAGGTCTACAATGTCTGCCTGCTCTCTGCTTTTAAATAGACTTATTTTACAATAGTAAAGAAAGCTTTTACTCAGCCTTGAAAGCGTGAGCATACTGCATTTGGAAGAGGGAGCTATTTTACACTTAGAAATTTAACCTTTTTTCTTTGTTTTGAGCTTGAAACAGGGCAGAAGGATAGGCTGTGTAACACAGGCAGAGATGTGAATTTCCTGGGATTATCTGAATCAAGTTGGGTCACAAGTAGGTGAAGTGTGGCCATGAGTATTATTACAGTTCCTGAAGACACTGGTCAGCAGGAGACAGCAAGCCGTGGCTTGCCAAATATGCATTGCTTAAATGAGAAGGTTACATGACCAGCACAGGGACTTCATGAGCTCTCAGGTTGCTCTAGTTCAGCTGTGAGCATGTTCCTATTAACGTGAAATAGAATTACTTTCAGTAGCCACTGTCAATAGATGAGTGCTTGTTGAAGTGTCTAAGGCTGTTGGCAGCACTTGAGAGTGGGTCAGCCCCTATCACCACAATGAGCAGATCAACTAATGGGTTTCCAGTGCCAAATAAACTCTTAGGATATTACACTTCTCCTTCCAGCCTGGCCAGGCTGCAGCACACTAAAAGTGAGCTTAGGCTTTTTTCCTTTTAGGTCATGCCAGTGCATGGCTGCACTGTAGGAGAGAGGTCTGTAGATCTAAACAACACTGGCAAAGTGGCCATGGCAGTAGAGTGTTCATCTCTCCCATTTAGTCTCTGGGGACATGATTGTAGGGGAATTTAAGAATAAAGGCAAACAGGGAGAGGAGATAAATATAATGAAGGTTATTGAAAAGCTGAATTACTGAAGTACTCCCTGATAATATGCATTTTAGCAAGGAAAATGGGATGAGAATAAAAGGTGCAGAGAAGAGCACTGTGTGGACTACAAGGAGTACTTATGGCTAAGTATAAAATACTTGAATTGTGGTAAAACTATTGTATTGTGAAAATAGCTAATGAATTTTTCTTCTGTCTCTCTTTAAATTATGAAAAATTGAAGAGAAATGGGAACAAAGACCAGCCTAAGAATCATCCTTGGAGGCTGAATGGCTGTCCTTAGCAAAAGCAGAGATTGGCAGGCAATACAGTTAAATTATCTTGAACATATTAGAAGTGAGAGCAGCTAATTCCCATAACACGTTAATAGCACAGTGGAGAGAAAAAGGAAAAAACAAAAGCGTTGGGGATTTGACGTGGGCTTTTTTTTTTCTTTCATGTATAGCATAATATAAGCAATGTGTGAAAAGCTAGCTAGAAATTAAACTTTTTAATAAAGCACTTTTCTGGATTTCTTGGTTTTGCTGTTAGTTTTATGTGTTTGGACACGTAGATCGAAAATTGATGGACGGACCGTAAAGGTTCACAGACATCCCTGTATCAGCCAGGGATTAGAGGAGTTAAAAATCTGTAACAGCCATGAAGATAATTCTTAGAGTCAAGTCCAGCATCTGGGGGCCATCAGACCCCACTAAAACTAATTGAAAAACTTTTTTATCAGTTGTTTTGGATGAGTTTGGCTTAACCTAACAACATTTCCTCCGCTTGGTTCTTATGGAGTTCTCATGGGTTTTGGTGAAAACTTTGGCTGATTGATCAGAAGACCACCAGATCCTGTAATGAAATACATGGGAAGACTTTCGTGGAAGCTGCAATTGGGGTGCCTGATACTTTCATCCCTGATGAACTAGACTTTCTAGCCAGAGTATTTCTCTTTCCAAATGCATTTCTGTCTGAAACTCCTACAGCAACCTTCCTCCCACTGCTGAGGAGAATTACCTAGAATGGTAAAGTCCTCAAGGAAAACAGCAGCAAAGGTGGCCAGAATAGGCCATAGTGAGAAAAAAAAGCATCTTAAAAAAAGGATTTTTTTTCCTAATTGTACTCTGTTCCTGAACATTAGGGTTTTTTTGATTTTTTTGTGTTGTTTTGTTTTCTGGCAAGTAGCAGGAAACAATAGAGAGAAGCAGCTGCATCAGAAGTACCAAAGGGATTGCTTTCAAGTTACTGGAAGTCTTATAAATCACACAGCTTATTTAATTTATGTGACACAGCTGCACAGGATGCTTTGGTAGTTGCACAAGACACAGGACAGAGGTCAGAAAAATCAGAAATGTTTCAGCCAAATAGAGCTGTTGGCAACTAAACACGGAGATGCTAGCATTGGTCTTGTTATTGAATGTCTTAATTAAAATGTAAAAACTACAAAGAACATGATTTAATGTGGATGAACGAGATAATATTGAGCCTGGAATTGGATGAAGATAAACCTTAGTGAAGTGCAATGATATTAGGAAACAAAACTACAGTTGAAAATGCTGATCTGTGGATAAGAAATTCAAGATAAAAACTGAATACAAAGAAGACTTTTAAAAATAATAATGCTGAATGAGACTTAAAAACCCCTTTAATAACAAACTCATCCAGCTGTACCTTGAAAAAGGCAAGTTCTAATTCTCCTTCAAATGAGGGAGAGTATTTCGATTAGACCAAACACAAAAAAATTTGCAGCCAATGTTTCTTTTAACTTGAGTGTTAGCGCAATTTAAATAGGGAAAATTGCACTTTTCCTATAAAATAACCTAAATCTCACCAACTTTAAAAATCATCAGGTTTCAGATGTGGAGCTGTATGTCGTTGCAGCAAACTGGACCATTTTGAAGTGTATCAATGAAGAGACTAATTGGAGACAGGAGAAATTTATTTTTGCGGGGGGGAGGGTTGATTTTAGATTATTCTTCAAATATCTTCAAGGACTTCAATAATTTGAATAGGCTGGTTTTTTCCTGTTTTAAAATCTTTATCTGTCTATTTTAACAGCTTTTTTTCTTTTAAAAGGCATCTTTTTGAGGGACACTAGTTGGAAGTACAAACTTGACAAAACACCCATGAAATAGCTGTGCTACTTCACACGTTTATTATGCCAGAATCTTTCTCATTTCTGTTATCTGGCCTGCTATGGACTAGCTAAATTATTTGGTTTTCATGAAAAAGCTGTTATTTCTTCTTTCTACCAGTAAGCTAGCCAGTAAGCCAGTAAGCTAAACAGTTCTGCCAGCCTACCCAGTGAGTACACTATTTTCCAAAATAAGGCCCATTGAATGCAAATGTTTTTGTGAACGTGGATTTATGCAAGTTTTTGGGATATTTTCTTTCAAAACAGGCAAGCAAAAAAGGTCAGATGCCTGTGAAGCCAGCTAGTTACTTCCACTAAGAGGAGCATCTGACAGTTTCTCATGTTCAGGAGAGACTGTGACCTAATTAATAACCATTAGTCGTTTACTCCATTGTAGAGCAACAGGAGACATCCGAGGTGGGCAGCACTCAAGGACTTCTGCTGTTTGCTCAGACCCTTACTGTAAAACCCCGGGAGCAGCACCGGAGTATTTTGGCCCACCACCAGAGTTTTATCCTCCCAAGGAAAGCTTCTCAATGAAGTGTTCCAAGGTATGCACAACAAGAGGTATGTGAGACTCTTATTGCCTGCCATCCATCCCTCTTCTTCCAAGGACTTCCCTTGGATTTGCTTTCTGTGTTTAGGAGCACGACAAAGTAAAGCTAGAGGAATATTAAAACAAAACAAAACAAATGAAAAAACACCCTCCCTCCCCCTCAAAAAACCCCCACCCACAAGAACTGAGAGAATTAACTGAGAGTTATGCCATTTTAGACATCTAAAGGCAATATTTATACAGATATTTAGATACTTGAAAATACCTCTCTGGAATATGCATCTAGAGCACCAGAGTGGGTCATGTGTGTAATCAGCCAGTCTGTGCAACAAGAGTTAACCTTTGGGATTTAGAAATAAAAAGACATTTGCATCTGTGAGCAATTTAAAGATGGCTGTTGAAGGTTTGATGCTAGTTCATTTCCGAATCATTCTTCTCAGACTTTTTATCAATTCTGGATATACTCCAGTTATCACTCATACTATAAAGTATCATTGCAGGAGACAAAACTGTTTTCTGGACATGAATTCAATAAAATGGTTTTGGAGAAATGACTTGGGTTTTTCACAGGTAGAAAGCAACTGCAACAAGGACAGAAAGAAGCCTTAATGTGGGAGGAAATCAGCCTTAGTAAACTCATTCCTGTAAACTGAAAAAAAGAAGTCGTTAAAATATTCATTACCCCTCAAAAGTTTTCTCTCTTCCAGGGCAACGATCATTCTCACCTTGTCTGTAGGAAAGCCCCACTGCAGTCTGAGTTGAACTTGCAGCTAGGTGCAAAGTCTTTGGCTGATTTCTATAAATAGACTTTCAGTCTGTTTCTTCTTTCTGTCCTCCAGTAGGGAGACAAATTAAGAGATTAGCTGCTGGAAGTAAATTAAAGTACATAATGTTAGATATTTCTCACTCCATGTAGGAACGTTAAGTAACACACTCATAATTTGCTCTTAATATTTCTCTGTATGTGAATATGTGAACAATTTTAAGAGTGAGGTGAACTATTTTGTCTTACAAATATGTTCTGTGTAGTAGTTTGTTTTTCATCTTTCATCTTCAGATGTAACTGCAACAAACAAAAGGTTTAATGACATGGAGCCATACTGATATTTTATCCAGATAAAATGGTATCATCAATTTCTTCTTCAACCATACTGAATTATTTTAACTTGTCTGAAAAGCTGCAGAAAACTCCATGCCCTATTTTATCAGAGCTTTAGAAAAATAAAGTGGCAAGTTAGTTTTAGTTTTCAGTTTCACTGGTTGTTTAGACTTATGGATAGCTTAATGTGAATTTCTGGGTTTTTTTTTTTTTTCCCTGCATTTGCTTTTCATTATTTCAGTGCATTAAACATCATTAAGATTTTTTAAATGTCCTAGTTTTGGATGCATCAGTTGACGATGATGATTTTACTCCCACCCCTCCCCCAGGTATTGCTCAGTGTTTTCCAAAAATGTAATGTTTGAGCTTGTAGTGGGGGAGGGAAAAGAGATCATGCAGAAAAGAAACCCTTTTATTAGCAACTTTATTTCAAAAAATGAAAATACATTTAAGGTTGGTAAGATTATGAGAATGTTACTCCCCTGCTTAATTTTTGGAAGTACCAAGATTTAGCAGACTTTACTAGAATTGTTTTGCAGAATTCTGTATTCCCTGCAGTCATGGTAGATGCTGTAAATGAACTACATGAATTGTTTACTAAGAAGTCAGTACATGGGAGCTGCAACACTTTAGAGCATGAAAAGTTCCTGTAAATACTTCTTAACCATCTCTTTCTTTTGCCAATGATTTATCAGCACTCTGGTGAAATTCCCCCTTCCTAATCACCATAATTTTAAAATAAACTAGACCCAAACAAGGTTGGGAAATCAAGTGATGAAACACAGTCTTATCCAAAGCAACAACTGAAATGTGAACCTTAGTTTCTGACAGTCCACTAAGTAGTTGAGTTTTGGGGTTTTTTCTCTTTTGCCTAGCACACCTAGGCTATGTTCTTTATGCATTTTGAGCAGTTCAGCAAACTAGAGAGGAATTCCATACAACCAGAGCTCTGAAAAGTATTTGCTTCACACAGATAGTGCCCCCTTGATCCATATTTTTTACCAGCTATATCCCAAAAAACTAAAGCTGAATTTCAGAAATGAGTAGCTGGTTTTTTTAGGGATCCTTTAAACAGCTTAGGACCTTAGGACACTTTAGGACCTTGTTCTCTTATCTTTGCTATTCCCCCCTTCCCTCCCTATTCCCTGCCCCCTTTTTTCCCCCCTACAACCACATTAGGACAAGAAACCCAGCCCAAATATAAAGGAAGAAACAACTGATACTGACTCCTTTTGCTGGTAAGAACATTTTTTACCATCTAAGAAACTTCAGAACATTCTGCTCTTTTTTAATCCTTTCATCTTGAAAACAGAAGGGGAAAAAAAGTCTGTTAAAACATTATATGAGGGATACCTATTCAAAGCCATTCGGGTGGGATCACATGGATAGCAGTGCTGGATCACACAAGGCAGCTCATCACTCTTCCTCCCAGACAATGGACTAAAGTACAAACTTAGGAAGACCATCAAAATTTGGACCAGTAGAGAGTGAGCTATCTTCTGGAATACACTCCAGACTTTTGATTGGTGGAATTTCCTGAATTGGAAGACTGTACTCACATCTGTTGTGTTTAATACTTCTTTACAGACCTATCAAATTTGTTTAATTCTCTGCTGAATCCCTTTTTTGAATGTTTGACCTTCACATCACCTAAGGATAAGGAGTTCCAAAGTTTCTTCGTGCCACTTGAAGAACTACTGTTTTGTTCCTTAAAACATTTTAAAGAAGGTGTTTCTGATTCTGATGGTATTCTAAATGTGTAGTGATAATCTCATGTATTCACCTTCTTCATGAGATTTATGATTTTAGAGTAAAGTCTTCCCTTTTTCCCTGTGCCCCTGTTGCTTCTTCACAGATTGAACAATAGCCAGTTCTGGTCAGTTTTTCCAGTCTTATGCCTTTTCCAGATCCACCACACCTTTTTGAGATGGGCCAACCAGAAATGCAGTAAAAATTCCAGATAAATTCCCAAAAGAATCAGACATCTGCATAAAGGCTCTGGTTCTGTAATCCTATTCTAATGCTTCCTAGCTTTTTGTGTGGTGTTTGACTATCAGTGAACGCTGAGCTGATGTCTTCAAAGAAAGCTACCTGAAATGGAAATGCCCATCTGTGTGCTCTGTCAACAGGGGGATTGGTGTTTGTGGGTGTTTCTGTACAACCATGAAGTGGAGGTTGCGTATTGAACACTGATTTCGTTAATTTCTCATTCAAGAGCTTGAGTTCTTAGCAACCTACCAATTTTACGGTTGGCAAGCATGAAGAAATTTTTGTGATTGTTATTATTAAAGCAGACTTCACCATCTCACTTTTCAATCTTTTCAATTCTTTAGTCTGTGCATCTACCGTAGTATTTTGGTCTGTAGTTTTGAGCTGAACCTGTTTGGGACCTGCACTTACAACTCTTTGAGCCATATTGCAGAGCAGACCCAGGGTGCACAAACTGTATTTTCTTTGGATAAAGCCAGAGGAGAGGGTGAGCTGTAACTACTAGCTGGCACTCTGCCCTTTGGACCAAACTAGAGTCAAAATGAAGTACTTCCCTCTCCCCAGAAAATGCCTGTCCTGTAGCCCCTGTGTCTTCAGCTCCACCTGTTGGGCTCTGCAGATCCCCTCCCACTGCACTGCCAACATGGGCATGCTGGTGACAGGCAATACAAACCAGAGATTGCTCCCTTAACTCTAGTTGCCTGAAAACTGGCTGTTTCCTTTTTATTAGCCTTTAACTACTGCTGACCTGTGAAAGGATTGTTTATCTCACAGGAGCTTGTGTCGTTTAAGAGCACCACCTTTCTTCATGTATCGACTGATTCTTTTAAGTGACTTCGCTATAACAAATTCTTGACTATTCCCTGCTGTGCTGTCTTTACGTCTAGTTTCTATATGTTGCGTTATTTTCTGTAGGGAAGCTACACTTTTGGGCTTGCAGATTACAGATCAAAAGGCAGGAGAAACGCAGAAGTCTGCCACTTTCTGTTTCTACAGTAGTGAAAGAGATCTAGGGAGCAGCTTATAGACTAGTGTCAAACTGCCTAGATGCACTATATAATTTATGGGAATTTGAAATAAGCTGTTTGTGATAAACCTTTCATTAACTAAGGAGCTGCTGCTGCTTGCAATAGCCATTTCTTACAACTTACACACAGTATCTTACACATGCCATTTAAAGCAGCGCGTGTTGAAAACAAGAGTTTTTTGACCTGGGGATTCTTAGAGCTGAAATTCTGTCAGAAGGAAGCATTCAATTTGCTTTTCACAGTGCAGGTAAAATTTCTGTAGTTCTCTCTTCTGTGTAGAAAACCTAAATTAGTAATCATTTTGCCTTTCAAAGAACCCCCCTAGATATATTTGAAAATATAACCAGATTCAGTGCTTTTGTTTAGCAGATGGAATGAGAAGTGTTCAAAGCTGGCTGCCATCCTTCACCTCAGTGAGAAGAAAATCTTGAGTTGAACCCAAGAGTGAATTGCTGATCATAAACTGGTCACAGATATTTGGTCACTTGACCTTAAAAACTTTTAGTTTTCTTTTTATTATTGGTGTATTGGTGTGAAAGAGGTGGAGCAATGCAATTCTAGGGTAATGCCTCCTATAATTTTGCTTAAACAGCGACGGCAAACTAAGTTTCTCCCATCTGTGGTCAGTACATGACTCAGAAAATTGCCTGTGCTTTTGCCTTCTATAGAATTGTACTGTGCTGGTCATAATTCCTGAGCAAATAACTTTTTTTTTTTTTTTTTTTAATTTTTTGACCCATTTGGCATTTAAGGGGGACAACACAAAAACGGTTACAAGACAGTGTGGGGGGGGAGCAAGTGTAATTGAATCCCTGTTCTTTGTTGCTATGCGTACAGCTTTGCGCCTTGAATAGTGTCAGATTTCTTAAGCATATTGTAGGCACTTCCAAACAATAATGCCTTTAGCCTACATTCTAACATCCACAATTGTTAAAACCTTCAGACCAATTTCCTCTCAGAAAAAGATAGCATTATGGTTTGTAACAACATGAAAAGTCTCCAATTTCAAGCATAGCCAGGAGGAAATATCAAACTGAATTTATGTGGAGGAGGAAATAGAATTAGGGAGTAACAATGACTTTCTCCAGGATACATTCATGCACTAACAAGCCTGCATTAATTCAAATGTAAACATCTATAAGCTTTTGTTTTCACAAAACACAGTCAATTTTTTTCCCCCTGTAGCTGTGCCTGCTGGGAAATACTCATAGACTAGAAAAAAATACTGAGATGAAAAGTCAGCCTAGACACAGCGTTCACACTAACAGAGACTTGCTTTGAGTTATGCCATTGTTCTCAACCATAATACTGCTGTTGTTTCTTTGCTGTGTTACGTTGTGGTAGTGTTCCTCTTGGATTCAGACATGGGAGCAGGAGGGGAAAAACATTTTGTGGAGCACTTATATACCTTTCAGTGGTGCAGAGATGTTGGGGGAGAATAATGGTCTGCAAGAGGCATTGAAGTAAAAAAATCTGCTGTAGCTTCAGGTATGCACATTCGAAAACACTGAAGGGTCATTAAATGTGCACAGTGCAGGTAACTGTGGGTGAAAGCAAGCATTCGACAAGTACATTCAGCAGCATGTTGCATCTTTCTGGCAATGCAGGACACCCACATTTCTGTGGGGGCACCCAACAGGATTAGAAACTGTTGTATTTTGTAGTCACCATCTTCACATTTTGCCCCCACAGTGTGCTGTGCTTAGTTCCTTTAAATTGTGCTCAAAGCTGGTGTACACCGTTCCTGTGGCAGTTAGTTTCTGTGTATTTCTACCTAAGAAGGGAGTACTAGGGTCCCTTATAGTCTCCTTGTAATTAGATGGCTTCCCTTTCTATCTGTTACAAAGTATATTTTAAATACAGTGTGACTAACAGACTGAAATTGCCATCAAGTTTTTTAATCTTGTAATTGTGAAGGCAGACAATATTAGTAGTGGGAATTGGATGCAGCTGTGCAGATTAAAATAATCCCAGCTATTCAAAATGCTTAATTAAAGTAGCGCAGTAACAAGATACAGCAGCAGAGCTGCAGGTTACCATCCTTCCTGTTCTGATGTTAAAGTATTTCATTTGGAGCTCAGTCCTCTTTGCTGTGAAATACAAACAGCCTTGAGCAGTTGGCTCTATAAAAACACGCAGGGGAGCTACGCTACTTGCAGATGCCAAATCCTACCTTTAGCAAACTGTTGCCTTGCCAACACACGGGACTTCACTCTGCCCACGTTTTCATATGAAATTATTTTCCTCCACCTTTTGGCATTGTGCTAACATGTACACGATTGTTTTTAGAGAAGGGAGAACTGCAACTGGGAAGACTCACTCAAGTTGGCAGGGGAAGGTACTGGCAAAGTTGCTATTAGCTGTTAGGTGTGTGTTAGACTCCAGTCCATGTTTCCCATACTGGCAAATCTTAGTTAGGTTTGCTCGCTGCCATTACAGAAGAAGGGTTACACCATCTTTCCTGTAAGAGAACTAGGTTTGTCTTCCTCACATCTGACCCAAATTATGGGAACAAAGGAAGACTCTTCTCTTTAAAAAGTGGCTCTCAAAGCCAATTGATACAGCAGACAATCTATTGAATAGCTCTATTCCTTGAGCAGGTGATCCTAGCTCTCTTAAAGGAGAAAAATCCACCCAGACAGGAATGTTGCTCACCAAGTGTGACAACCTGCAATTGGTAAAGTGAATGACAAGCTTGGGTTCACAGGTGCCTCCAACCTGACCCTCCTTCAGCCAGACTATGATTACTTAAAAGAGCAATAACACCCCAATCTTTGTACTTTCTAAAGGTGGCTCAGTTTCAGTTCAAACGGAGGGAGTGGCCGTGGAAAGTTGGCATACGGAACAGGAGTGTTTCATTGTTTTCTGAACTCTTTTTAAAAAAACTCCTGCAAACTGGTTTCAATACCAAGACACTTGTTTACTACTTGAAAGAACTATTTGTACATTAAGAAAAAAATAATTTAAAAAGGCCATTTCCTGAAATGCAGAATGCAAGGTGAACATACAGAGACCTACCAGTGCTACAAATAGAATACAGCCTTTTACAGTTGTTATATTTAAGCAGTACTGTCACATACTACAGTTTAATGCAAGATCTTTTGCTTCCCACCCTCTCCAAAATTAGGAAAGATGACTCATGCTCAATTAGCAGGAGAGAAATCAAGAACATTCTAGAAGTGATGCTTTAAAGAACTACTGGGTACATGTAAACCGTAGCTGTTGTTCCCAGGCAAGGGCTGGGTTGTATTGAAAAACTGTGTCTTACAGTGGTGGGAAAATATGGGGACAGAGGATGATGCAGTAATTTTACAATTTAAGTCCACCCTTTCCTGTGAAAATTGGACAGCACTGTTTAGAGGATGGGAGGGTATTAAGCAAAAAGAATAGAGCAGGTGGGATAGTTGTTCTTTAAGGGAAGAGGATACACAGAAAAACAGGATAATACATTTGGATCTGCACACTCTGTGAACGTAAGATTTCTCTGAGTCATTAAAACCAAGGCTGGTCATCCTTTGAGATTTCCTAACAGAGTGATTATCTTGACTAAAGAGAGACAACTTATTAAAAGGTAATAGTAATGTTTTTTTTCTAGAGCACATAAATCATTTAATTTTCCCAGTTTTAAACTATTTTTTCAGTGATTTCCAGTAAGACGGATATCTCAAATGAGCATAAGTGTGTTGGGCACATCCGTGCAATTTAAATTCAGTTGGCTCTGAATGTGTGCATCCCTTGGGTCCTCTGAAAAGCCAAGATTTTGTTGGTGTTACATTGCCTAATTCTTGTGTTTTAGGGTTGGGTTGTTTTTTTTCTGCCTTTGATTTTAGCATGACTTAGTGAAAGCTAAATCCCACCACTGGCTGAAGAACACAGAGACCTACAAAAATAATAGTGGTGTGGGGGCTTGGAGGGCATTTCTTTGTTTATGACAAAGCTGTGTATTGCCCTTACTCAGCATCAGTGAAGCTGGTTGAATTCTTGTTACTGGTTTCAGTAAGATCTTGCTTTCTACATAAAGGGAATAATACCATTAGAAAGATATTTTAATATCTTGCCATCCAAATTTTATGTTTTTAATCTCTTGCAACTGTTGTCTTCATTTCTTTTCCCTTGTTCAGTTCTCCTCCTCTGTTTTGGTTTCTCCCCACTTCTGTCACATTTTGTCCTCTTCCAAAAGCAGAGCCAAACCTCACTTTACTTTGACATTTTCTCCCCTTCTTATCTTTTTCCTCCTGCCACCGACTCAGTTTAGCAGAGAGGTGACCAAAGCTGCATTGAGCTATGCAGCTCTGGGGAATGCCAAACCTGCACTGGCAAGAGATGTTCTGCATTTGAGATCCTTTTCGGGACTGACTGCTGCTTTTGTAAGTCACTATATATGGTCAAAATACTTGCCTGCTCCTTTCTGGAGGGTAAAAAAATAAATAAAAAGAAATATTACCTCTGAAAAGCAGAAAGCTACCCAGACTGGGGGGAGAAAAGAACCAAATTACAACTTTCAGTGAAAAAGGCCCAGAGAATGATTTTTCATGCATGTGTTGTAGCTTCTAACTCCTCTCTTCCCTTCTCCTGGAGCGACCCCTAATGGGACGTGACACATGGGCGCCACTGACCTGTGTGTCACTAGCCCTGCCACTGGGGTCCAGGTGTCCAAGAGTGGCAGCCACACACCCCCAGCTGATTCTGCTGGTCCCAGTGGTACGTGGTCTGCAAAGGAAACAGAGGGAGAAGGCAAGCCAGAATGGAGAATGGTAGACATAGAATATCTTGGAAGTACACAGCGATGTTGACTGAAGAGGAGGGAATTATACCAAAAGAGACAGGAGGAGGAGTGCATGTGCATTCAGCAGAGGAAGAAGGTGACTCCTGTGCCAGACACAGTGGAGGGAGACACTCTGAAGGCCTTTTCCATTAGTCTGGCCCTCATGGGGTCAGGGAAGTTCAACAGAAAGAGCCAGAACTGTTTGTCCTGCAATTTCATTTATGGCAGCTGCAGAAACAAAGGAACAAACAAGAACTGACCATTTTACTTTATGTACACATGTATACACACACCATGACCCCCACACCTGAACATCAGGGCTGCCCTGCCACAGTGCCTGGATGAAAATTCCTCTTTACAGTTTCTGACACATGAGATTTGAGTGTACAACTGAGTTACCGGGTACCACACATTCACCCCCAGCGTGGTTTTATGAGGCAGAGCACGCAGACTTAACAGCTGACCTCACGTGAGAAGGAGAGTTTCTTGTCTTTCTCTGGTCCTAGCTGTTATTGCCCTTGTAAAACTCATGCCAACATGATTGCTCATCAGATATGCTGTGAGTCACCTCAAGTTGCTAAAGTTGCAGAAAAAAACTAGCAGCACACAAGAAAAGAGTTAAATAATTTCCTGCTATTTTAATTTATTTGAACAGCTCTTGGAAGGGCCTAACGTGAAGCTGGAGGAGGTAGGGGAGGAAAGTAGTGACTGCCCAGCCAAGGGTGGGAACTGTTAAAGTCAGCTGCCTGTGGGTCTGTACCCTTAACCAGCCCACCTGGCTCTTTGCTGGATGGTTGAGCCCACCATTTGACAGAAGATAAAACCATTGTTCAGTGGGTTGATACCATGAAAATAGCCCAGCAAGGAAAAGAAAGGGAAAGAAAAAGTGAATAGTAGATAAATAGTATAAATTGGAAGGCTGCTGTTTGTTACAGCAGGAAGCCTACTCACAGCAAAAGACAACTGGATTCAAGCAAAATTAACAAGTATGAGACATTGAAATTACTATCCACGCAGATTTAGATATTTTTATGGAACGAATGGAACAATTGTCTGTAAAGCTCTGGCAACACCCACTGTTTTCTAGATTGCAGCCATTCTTCTCACCTTCAGTGGTGAAAACCAGTGCAGGAAAGAAGCATGGGAAAGGAAATAGCAATCCAGGATCCGTGACAGGAGTCCTGTAACTTGTTCAGTAAAGAGAGGGTTAGTTCCTAAAGCCAGCTGTTCACTGTGCTGATTTTAATACAAATGTGCTGATTTTAATACAAATGAGTAACATTTTAGATAAATCCAAAGATGTTGAACCTGAAAAAGGAAAAAAAAATAACTAAACCAATAGAATTCTGAGCTGCTCAGACCTCCTGTCATTTTACACGTAAATCTTGCAATGCATTCATTGTTGCATGGGATTAGAGAATTACTGTAGAGATAAGCAACTTCCCCTTAGGAAGACCTTTTGGCAGTCTGGTTTCTGCAGGTGTAACTCCAAGATGACATGGCTAACTGGCCTGTGAAAGTAGAAATGGCAGTGCAGACTTGGAAGTGTGGCTTGTAACTCAATCCTTTCTGCCAGCAGCACACTGCTTGACACAGGTCACTGCTGGGATGTGTGTGACCATACCTTGGCAGAGCTAAGATTCAAAACTTGACTGTCCTTTTATTCCTCGCATCTCAAATCTCTCTATCCTGTTTATACTAGTGGGATTTGGTATCAGCATGTAACTATCACAGATTAGAGTTGCACGAGGCTTTTGGGGTTCCTGCATTGGAACATACTTAGGGCTTAATATTTCCATCAAAGCATTGATGATTATACAAGATCTTAGGCATTTCCACTAATTGTCTACTACGTTCATAAACGCAGCTGGCTGTCATCATAGACCTGTAATTCATTCTGCATACTGCTTTTCATTTTAGAATTGTCTTTAATACAGGAGGCTGTTATTGCACTTTCTTTAAAAAAAAGAAGTTAATCCAAATGATACAAGTGACTGGTGGAGCAGCTGCTGCTGAACCTCTCTCCATTGTTTAGTCACTCTAATCAATTCTAAGCAGGCATGTGTTACAACTGTGCAGGCACATACAAAACCTGTCCAACCTGAATGCCCTGTTTAAGGGAATTTTTCAGGCATGCCTTTAAAGCATCTACTGCTGCAGTTAAAAATACAGTAGACCTGCACTGATCACATTTGTCATCCCATTATCCATCAGCTCAGCAAAGTTAAGGGGTGGCATACAGAATGTGTGTGAACACGTAGAAAGTTTTGGAGCAGCATCATCGAGGACTGGGGTCAGTTATAAATGTGGGGAGGTTAGCAGCAGGCAGTGACTACTTTGACAACAGAAAATTGCCTTTTCCAAAGCTCAGCAAGGTGATGTAGAGGAAAAGTTGATGCTCAGCAGGTCAGAGGGCCTCAGTACACATAGATGAAAAGGAAATTCTGAAGTCAGCAGCTGACTGATCATGAATTCCCAACTACCAGGTTGCCAAACATACTTAAAATTTATGTTTCCCTTAATCAAATGGTCCTTCCTCCATGTAGACTTGTAAGAACTGCTTCCTGGTGGAGCATCTATGAAATCAATAGTCAGCCTTTAAAAAGGGAAGTGCCCTTCTGCATCCAACACTGTCCAAGGGCCCTGAGGATCTAAGCTGACTCCCTGTATTTGGAAGGCATAATGTACAACTCAACTGAGCAGGCAAAAAAAAAAAAAACCTGATTGAGTTCCAATTAATGTCCCACACAGCTACTACTCTTTCAAAATACTATGAACAGTCCCAGTAAAGTGATGACTCTTTACCTATTAAAAATGATGAGTCTTTTGGCTGCGTTGTTTGAATTTGGTACAAGGCATTCCAAATCCTAACTCCAGGGCCAAAATTTAAATTTCTCTTTATATTAACTCCACAAATATCTCCTTTGAAATATTTGAAGCCTCCTGAACAGATTTGGTAACTAGCATGGTTATTGCGCTGCTTCACAGAAATGGTTGTACAGAAGGGTCGAAGAAAAGGCACACTGTCATGCAGAAATCTGCATCACCTCTGAAGAACACATACACAGAACTGCTCACTTGGTTCCTCTTGAACAAGGGGAACAATTTTGTCTGCTCTAACACTACCTTCCTGTGCAGAGAAAGTGGCAGCAGGAAAGGACTCATTACCTTAGCCCTTTGTGGAGGGAGTAAGAAGGGGCAGAATGAGAATATCCGATAATCCTTCATTGTGGCTGTCACTGGCTTTCTTTCGTTAGAAGCATCTGGCAACACAAGAGAGGAATTTGTTTAACTCCCTTGCGTTCCTGCTTCAGCCCTTCCTTTTCAAGCCCATACAGCCTTGACAACAACTGAGCCATTGCTCAAGAGGGAAATGCCATGTGGATCGGCGCTAGCAGCATAAAATGAAAGTCTGTGTGCAAACCACAGATCCTGCCCTACTTTAAAGACAAATATAGGACCACTGTGTCGAGCATCTTACATTCTTGGCTGTCAGACAGCAATGGAATAATAAGATTCACAGTTCTGTAATTAACTTCAGAACTTTGGAGCAACACCCTGACACGCTAGGGGTTTTCGTTTCCCCAATAGGCAACTCTAGCTGTGCTCCGCTTCAACATCCGTCATGTTTACTAATCTTAGTCTGACCCCTAGTGAGCTGCCACAGAATAATCAGATTTATCAAACATGAGGCACCTTCCTGAGAGGCAGCTACCACACAAATAAGTAATTTCTCCCCTCTCAGTTCCAGGTTTTGTTTGTATTTTTGCCCTTAAAAATACTTGGTTACTATTACTAGTAGACTAACATAAGAAGAAGTGGAGAGTCAACTCAGAAGTTGTAAGGCTTTCTTCTGAAGGTCAGGGTGTGAAAGAGAGCACGACCTAGTATCAAATTCACTTAATTTATCTCTGCATATAAGGTGGGGTTTGCCTCCTTCTTCTTTGTTTTTTGTGCAGTCAGAAACTGCTTCTTCAGAGTTATGAAGAGATTTTTGTCTCTGAAGGAGATGAAGTGCAAGTTGCATCTGGTTAGATAGTAAGTTTAAATTAACAAATACTAGCACCAAAAAAAAAAGGTGTAAGTTAAAGCAGTAAACATGTTTTGAAGGACCTAAATAACTTGCACGATTTTCAAGCCATTAGAAGCTTCTAGGTTTTTGTCAGCTTCAACTTTAGCATTTTGTTCATACTGGATATTTCTTGCTCAGTGTGTTTATGCCAAGTAGTTGCAGGCCAAAATACAATCACTGTGCGCTTGCCTTGGCAGTAACACAAGCACAGTAAAATTTTTATGGATTTTTTTTCACTGCATGAAGATCCATCTATCAAGCACACTGACAAATTAAAAAAAGTAATTTGCCCAACCTCCAAAATGTACCCATGAGAGTTCAGGCTTCTCTTTTTTTTCTTTTCCAAGTGCTTTTCTGTAGGTGTAGCCAAGAGGAATATCTCAGTATTAGTACTTTCTGTCTATGGTTTTGGTGTACTTCTGTCACCCACAGTTTGCACAAGATGTGGTTTTGACACCTATTCCCATCTTTCTGCTCCTTCCAGGCATTTTGAAGTTTGTGGAAGTCACGGTTAACCTCCTGGTGCTGATTTGCGTGGGTGCTTCCCAAGCCTCCGTTGCAGGCTTCACGTCCCTTGGAGGCCTCGGATCCTTTAACCTGAATTCGGCGTACAGCCCCTTTGAGGGCACGGAGCTGCGCGAGGTGAGGGAGCTGGACATGCAGTTCACCCAGATGAGAGCCCCTTGCGTGTATGGCGGAGTGGCCTTCAGCTTAACAATGGCCACGCTCACCCTCGTCTTCCTCGTCGTGGGGGCAAAACCCATCCAGCAGCTCCGGACAGGGCGGCTGGCAGGCGAATGTGCCTTCAGCCTGCTGGCTGGCATGGCATACCTGGCGGCCGTGGGGCTCTACCTGCACTTTGTCAGGCAGGTGAACGCCACCGAGGTGTGCAGGAGGCGGGAGCGGCTCTATGCGCGCCGTGGCTACACCTCCATGAACTGTGCCGTGCAGGGCGGCGACGCGGCCGTCGGCCTGTTCGGTGTCATCGCTTCCTGCCTGTACTTTGCCAGCTTTGTGGTCTGCATCCTCGCTATCCGCACCGTCCGGGCCTTCCAGCACCACGCAGCCAAGGCTCAGCATAGCCCCAAGGGCAGCGTTAGAGACAGAAGCGTCAGAAACCACCACGCCGTGCACAGGACCTCTGAAAGCTCCCACAACATCCAGGCTCTTGCCACGTTAGTGTGAAGTCAGCTCTGGGACTGTGCCAGAGAACTGAGGCTTCAGCAAAGGATGGACACTGGCAAACAGGCGACCGGCCCACAGTGTATTTTCCTACAAGGTGCTGAAGTGTGTATTGAATCACCAATTACAACTATGCTGCTACAGCGTCACGTAATAAAATCGACATTGAGTGACTGTTTTAACAACCTTTTCTGCACTGGTCGCTCAAACTGGACTGCTGCATTTAAAATGCATTTGATTGTAATGTTTTCATCCTGCACAGATCAAATCCAAACAGCAGTGGGCTTTTAACAGGTTACAAATGCATTGCTGCCAAACTTGTGCTAACAACCACTTCCTTTCCTCTCCCATGACATAGGGAATTGAATACACAGCTAGGACAGCAGCCTTCAACAGACCCTGTGCCTGTTTGGCGTCCTGTTCCTTTATCCTACAGTGCTTTCAAAGCAAAGGACACCTGACTGCTTCTCTGAATCGTGTCCGAAGTTACACTTATGACCTGTTTTGCCTGGGCTGGTGAAGCGTTTTATCTTTTGAGTCACGGGGGCTGACACATGCCGATCATGTGCTCCCTGAGGAATGCCGCTGGGAGGAACTAGCTGCAACGTCAAAGGCACCATTCGAGGTCCTTATCCAGTTTCCTACTAGATTTTCCCATCTCACCGAGCGCAGATCAGGACCCGAGAGGCATCACACTGGTCAGGTATCAGCTTATAGTACAGATACCATTTGCTTCTGTAAGCACCTAAACAAGGTTTGGCTTGCTGACTCCACAGCCAGTGGTGGGCAGAGCCCGAATCGGGAACATGCTGCCTGCCCTGGGAATGCTGTAACAATGACAGAAAGTACATGTACCCTTCCAATATCTAAACAGGCAAAGCATGAGTGAACAGCTGTAATTGTATGCCCCAGGGTTGGGAAAATAAATTTCAGAGAACATCTTTCAAGAGTCCTTTGTTTGAGGCAGATGAAATAGAGCACTGGTCTTCAAAGAAGAGAGAGTGAGAAAAAGAAAAGGCTGTTCTTGAAGTGCATAAGATCTGTCAGCTTGAGAGGAGGGAAGATTCTGGCCATTTTCATTCTTTGCAGTTTTGTCTGGCTCAGTCATTGCCCAGATGAGGCTTTTTTGAACCATAGTAGAGCTTATTTATTGCATACATCATACATACGCATATGTATACACACACACAGAGATCTCAAAGGATTGTGTTTGAGGCCAAACAAGAAAACGTTATGGTTCTGATTAGAAGTGATTACATGAGCCTTTACAATAAATATCACTTGTATAATTCCTTAAACATCTCTTTAACACTTTGAACACCAACAAGCTCCATAGTATTATTTTGCTTATGGAGAGACAGGAATAGAGTTTTTCCAAACTTGCTATGACTCACAGTCATCATTGAGTCAGGAAATTAGGACTTGGATTTCTGGCTCTTTGCCCAAGCCCAGACCTTCTCTCGTATGCCACAACTGGCTGGAAAGTCTGTTCCAGGGATGTCTGGCATGCAGCTAAAGCTGCAGCTGACCACTTCTTAGGCATCTCTGCCTGCACTCTTGTTCTGTGCTACCTCTACACCTTGCACAGTTTGAATGCAGGCTTGGTTACATGTTCTCACTGTTACTAACTTATACAAACAGCAAAAAGCAGCACCTTGAAGTGACAAATTCAAGAGACTAGAAAATGCTGCAGGTAGGAATGCATGAATTTTAACTCAGTCCTTGAATATGTGCACAGTATGAATTTTAATCTCAGGGCTTCTTACTCTGTCCCACTCATTTTTGAATGCTTGCCTGCCATCACTGTTTAAAAGCAACAGTCTTCTTGGGAACATCAATTTCTTTTTTTTCTTTGTCTCTTTTTTCCCCTGTGACTGTGGTAAAGGCCTCATTTGCTGCAAGGTAATTCAGTCTTTAGAAGATGGTGCAGAGAGCTCCGCTGTGGATATTGCTGTAGTGTTCCTCCCCTGGACACTTGGATCCCTCACAGTCCATCCATTTTCGGTCCCTTTCCTGTTAGCAGGAGCAATTTTATGTGTTTTACGTGGAGAGTCAAAAAGTAGGTGCCGAATAAAGGTCAGTCCATCACATTCTCTCAGCTCCTCACCCAGTGGCTTCCCTGCACTCATCATCCCCTCCTGTTTCTAACTTTTACAGCCTCAAGTTTATTCCTTATAACAAAACTAATTCTGCTCTTTTAGTTTAAAATGGCTACTCCTTGTCCTGTCACTACAGGCTCTGGTAAGAAGTCTCTCTCCACATTTATCAGCCTTCTTTGATACATGGAGAGACAAAAGGGTCTTCCCAGAGCCGCCTTTTCTTCAGGCTGAACAGCCCCACCTCTCTCAGTCTATCTTCATAGTCAGCCCTCTGATCATTGTCCTGGCCCTCCTATGGAGTTGCTCCAACAGTTCCATGTCCTTCCTGTGCTGGGGCCCCAGAGCTGGATGCAGCACTGCAGGTGGGGTCTCACCAGAGTGGAGCAGAGGGCAGAATCCCCCCCTCACCCTGCTGGCCACCCTGCTTTGGATGCAGCCCAGGATATGATTTGCTTTCTGGGCTGCAGGTGCACATTGCCTGTTCAGATCAATTTTTTTATCCACCATTTTTTATCCCCCTTTATCCTTCTCCAGAGGGCTGCTCTCCATCCCTTCACCACCCACTCTATACTGATACTGGTGATTGTCCCAGCCCAAATGCAGGACCTTGCACTTGGCCTTGTTTGAACTTTGTGAGGATCACATTGGCCCACTCCTCAGGCCTGGAGACCCTGACAGGTGGCTGTGGATGGCATCCCTTCCCTCAAGCATTCCAGCTGTCAGCCTGGTGTCATCAACAAACATGCCAAAGTCCTGAAACACTGCAAGCAGAGGGACCCCAAAGAAAGGCACAGCCCACTGATTGACAGTTTCTTGAAGGTTTAGTGCCTTGGATTTGTTTCCTTCACTGACACCATGAAGAAAGATTATTAGGAAATAATTGTGAAGAGGAAATAAATGGTGCTGTTTCCTCCGCTCCCCTTCACAGAGGGAAGTGGAGGAGATGAGAGGTGAAAATCCCAGAAATACTTCTCAGAGGACTAAGGCAGGAAAGAAGCTTTCCTACCTGTTGGGGTGAAGGACAAACCAGATACCATCAGAACAATCCAAACCACCCTGCTTTCCAACTGTAACATCACCATGCTTGATGTCCTCTAGAAGATTTGAAAGCCTTTACTGTGTGAGCTGGGAAGGTGTAAATACAAGAGCAGAGATTTTCTACCTGACACATGTGACTAAGGCCACAACAGGCTGTCGTCCCCAGCTGCCATTGCAGGTGGTCCTTTTTCCAGGGCAGATTAGTCTTCCCACCTTCTGCTGGAGATGGATGTGCCTCACCATTACCTCTGAGAAGCGACTACCCGTTGGTATGGGACAATAATCCACATTTAGACCAGTAAACAAAGGCCGGGGAAATGGCTCCTGTCAGCCCTGCCATTTCTTTGAGCCTTTCCCTGCTGCCTGCCCTGTGCATAGATGAGTGTGCACTGCCTGTGTGCAGCCTTCAAGGTCAGCTCTGCAAACAAGCTCAGCTGTTTCTCTGACACAGCCCCTGACAGCCCAATTCACCTGCAGCCAAGGACTGCACACAGTCATCACCCTCAGTCCCTCTTTGACAAGGAGGATCCCTCGGGGTGTATCCAGCTTGCCCTGTGATGACCACAGCTCCTCAGCTGCTGTGAAGGAAACAGGGATAGCAAAGGCCAAACCTGCGCTTCTCCGAGAGGCTGTCCTGTCAGTAGATCGCACGGCATCTCTCAGCCTCAAAGCCTTGGGCACAGCAAGGAGCCTTCTGGCACACCAAGCCTTTTCTGAACCTTCACAGAGAGGATTAGAATGGCCACCATCCCTGGAGATGTGAGGAATTGGATGCAGGTTGCAGGGTGAACTGGAGCTGCCTGGCTGGAGAAAAGCCCCACTGCAGATGACAGGTCCCTAAGTGAAAGGAGCTGGGCTGAGTACCTCATTCATCTCAGAGTTACCTGTGAGACTCCTGGCCAGCCCCTTTGGATTTAAACCATCAATTTGCACCAGTCTGCTAAAAAGTGTGAGCAAACAGCTTTTGTCAGAGAGAAAAGCCTCCAGCTGAGCCCCCCACCATTAGCTACCCACAGAGGGACCCCCTCCCCACAGAAGAGTCTCAGAGAAAAACAATCTCTCTTTGAAAAAATGTGTCTCCATGCCCTAATCTTGAGGAGGAAACAAAGGGCATAAGATATTTAGACTGAGAAAGATAGAAAAAAGGAAAGAAAAGAGAGAGGAGGAAGGAGGGGAGGGAATCCTCCCCCCAATCCTGCATCCCACCACTGAGTAGACTGCCATGAAAATTTCATCATGCTGGGCTGTGCACCTTTGAGCACCCATTTTCCTAGATGTGCCCTTTATTCAAACAAATTCATAAAATAGTTTAGTCTGGGGGAAATCTTGTCCAAAAGAGAGCAAATCAACATGCAAGGACACAAGTCTCTTGTTTCAATGTGAAAGGCAAAACTGGGGGGGGGTGGAGGACAAAGAGGAGAGAGCATGTTTACTCTTCCAAATAAGCTTAACATAACCTTTACGTTTCCCAAATAATTCACATATCTAGAACTGGAAATCTGGTGCTGCTGGAAGATCTGCATGTATTAGGGCATTGCCATCCTGCTGCAGAGCAGCTGTAAGGGGGAAGGACCTTTGTACCCACCCGCAGAAAGGAAATTTTCAGGTAAGCAGAAACAAGAAGCTCTCCTATTTTCTTAATGACAAAAGAAAATTAAAAGAAAACATTCCCAGACTATAATACATTTTATCCCAATTTAAGCTTTTTCCATGAGTCCTCCAGAGAAGAATTTGAGTGTATCCAGTGTGCAGAAACAACTAGGGACACAAACTGGTTGTGTAACAGCAGAAACTGAATTCAAGGCTTAGTGTTAAGAAAAGTCGGGATCTCAGTTTACATGGGAAACTGTGTTAAATTGATGAGACTACATACAGGGATTAGAGCACTAAAGAACAGTTTGAATGGAATTTTTCTTTCATAATCCGTGTATTTTACTCCTAGTGCAGACTTGCCTTGATTAAAGTTACTCTTCTGGTAGTTTTCCACCTCAACTTATATTCACCATAGAGTTAAGGAAAGCTACAGATACACATCAGACCTTCAGTAACTCAGATCTCTCAAACACATTTGCAGAACTTGGATGTCTCCTTCTCTTTTTCAAGACTCAAGTAAGTTGCTGAAGGGCACTTTGAGTGCATTGTTTATGACAGCTGTGACATTCGTCATTACTCTTCTCCTTCAAAACATCCATCTCCCAGAAAAGGTGGCGCTCGGTGTATTGCAGCAGCTTAATGCCAGCACAGCATAAAAACTGTCACAGATGCTCAGCATCACCCGGTATAAATAAAACATGAGACCCCTCGCAAGGTCCACCACTTGTCAAGGCCTTTGATGTAATTGGTTTTGGCGTGTGACAGTGCAAAACAGGCAAGTCACAGGATGCCCTTCATTACTACAAATGGTCTATTGATTTCCAGGGATGCCTTTTGCACACAGACCTGCACCTGCTACTGGGCTCCCCAAAACCCTCAGGCCGTGCTGAAGGGCTCGTGGGTGGGAAATGCCTGTGTGTGTTTTACAGGTAATTAGTTTTTCAGAAGGATGTAGAAAGGCTCATGAGACAGATGCACACAGGTGCAAACAGGGTGTTTTCCTTGCTTCAGAGTGCAAAAGTAATTCCCCAACAAGATGGCCCTATCATAGAGTCATTAAGGTTGGAAAAGACTTCTAAGATCATCAAGTCCAGCTGTTAACCCAGCACTGCTGTGTTCACCACTAAACCATATCCTCAAGTGCCCACAGCCACAGCTTTTGAACACTTCCAGGGATGGCGATTCCACCACTTCCCTGGGCTGCCTGTTTCAATGCTTGAACACCCTTGCAGTGAAGAACTTTTTCTAAAACTTCCCTTGGTCCGATTTGAGGCCATTACCTCTCATTTTGTTACTTGGGAGGAGAGGCCGACCCCCACCTGGCTACACCCTCCTTTCAGGCAGTTGTAGAGGGTGATAACATCTCCCGAGCCTCCTTTTCTCCTAAACAACCTGAACAACCGCAGCTCCCTCCCTGCTCCTTATCAGACTTATGCTCCAGACCTTCATCAGCTCCGCTGCCCTTCTCTGGACATGCTTCACCACCAAGGGGATTCAGATTTTTACACTGTTGTGGATCAGCTCTGATGGTGAAGATTCAGCAGTTTATTGGTCCAAATAAGTTAAGACATGCTGGGATGAAGATCTCATGCCTGTTTGCTAAGACTACTTGAGAGCTTGCTGAGATCCTGGCAGCACTGCAGATGCTCTCCTGAGCAGTGGCAGGCATGGCTTCCCTGGCTGCCTCAGCCCTCACATTTGTTTGGACTCAGCAAATACTTTTAACTTCTTCAGGACGTTTCTGAGAGCCCTTGGACCGTGCAAAGCAAACTCCTGCTATGTCAGTGTTGCTGCCTTCCTGCCTTCCCTGCCCTGAAGAAAGGCTTTTCCGGGCCTCTGGTGCTGCTGCATGGCTCGCACGATGGGACGGGAGCACAAGGGTGCGGGATGCAGCCGTTCCACTGGCAGCAGCCAAGAAGGAAGATGCGGCAATGCTGGTCCTGTCCCGCGGTAACACGAGGGGGAGCCCTTGCAGCTCCCAATTAATACAGACAGCAGGAATACGCCTTTTCCCACCCCAAATATAAACGCTCAGTTCCTCATCAGAAAAAAACAGGAGGCCTGAAAGCCATCTCCGATCATCTTCACAAGGACATTGCTTCTGGTTCAAACAGGTGCAAGCCACAGACCACTGGGAGTCGGGAAGGTCACTTGCTATGGATCCCCCTTCCTACACATCCCTATTTCTGACGGTGCGGGATGGACTGGGGACATCCTTTCCCATGTTCTTATCACCAAAGCATTCAAAAAATGCCAGGGAATGACTTTGCTGATACCTGAGTTGATTCTCTGTGGTCAAATTTTGCCCAACAGAAATGAGAGAACAGAAAAATCTCTTTACCCCTTGTTCAATGAAACTACCACAGCTGACTTGCCAAAGCTTGCTTTTGGCGAGATTTGCTGCTTTCAGGAGGACAGCTCTGGCCACTTTAAAAAGACACAGTAGTTTTTACTCTTCCTTGCCACCCAATTTTAAATACATTTGAACAGAGTACTTCACTATGTATTCCATGCACTGTTCTGTGCACAGTATGTCACTATATATTCTGTAATTTCAGGACCAAGGTAAGTACTAACTGCAAGTGCACCTACTGCAAGATTTTTTTCCCCCACAAAATGCTGGTGTCTCTCTCCTCAAGAGGAATTAAAATGAAAAAGCATCTTACAAGTCACAGACTTCTGCTGCACCAGTCTCTCTTCATAGTTCTGCATCCCAATTTCCTTTAAAGCATTCAACAGCATACATTTAATTAGCAAAACAATCCCATCTGTTCCACGAGTCAATACTGACAACTTTACAGTTAAAACACATTTATTTCTCTTGGTGCAGCTGTGCTGAATCTGACGAGGGGAGAAGAGCCTGCTGTGCTCAGAGCATTGTCTCTGGTGCCCAGGCTCTCATCACAGGGCTGCTGGCACCAGGAGCTCCTAAAAGGCCTCCAGAGCTCCATCCCTGCCCACTGATGGCCCCTGGGACACCCCTAAGTTACCTACATGCCCTAAACACAGACCTCCAAAGACAATTCTACAGAACCATCAGTAAAAGATCCCTTTTCTGTCTGTTTGCTCAAGTTTTAATGAGAGACACAAAAGAACAAGCTCAAACAAAACCACCAAACACCCACCAGAGGCTGTGATGAGCACCAGGACATTGGAATTGAGACCCTAATTGGGAACAGGGCAAGAAGAGCCAGCTGAACTTCATCCACCAGCAGGAACTACTTCCCTACAGCCTTGGGACTGCATACTTCATCCTCTCCCCCGAAGCCTGACGTGCAGGAATCCCCACTCTGACTGTAAACCAGGCACCCTGAATCTCCTACAGCAGAAAGCCTCAGGGGATCACCTACTCCTGGGTCTCCCTATGAGGGAGCAGACCAGTCCTGCCTGTCCCAGGTCTCTGTCACACTGCAGTTATTATTACAACAGCTTCCTCATGCTGTCATGCTCCTGATGAGCTCTTGCAGTTTAAATGCCTCCCTTCAGCTTACAATATTAAAAAAACATGGAAGAAGATGAGATAGTGTCTGCCTCGTTCAGATCCTGCCTCTGTCTCAACCTAGAGGGCAAGCTTAGCTCATGGCATGAGATAAAAGGTAGGACGAGGTATCCAAGTCAACCGCAGGTGAATCCAAACTTGTCAGCCTGAGAAAGGATGATCTAAAGGATGAACTGCTGACCTCAACAGGAATGGAAATACAAATAAAAAGGTCTGGATAAAAGCAGGGACCAATCATTTAAACCAGGGACTTGGAGCAAACAAGGAACTTTTTCCCCACTGATGTCCTAGATAAATGGGATACTGATTCTGCCCTGGGGCTGCTGTTAATCTATTTAATATTTGGGAGTTTTCCACCCCCACCTTTTGATTGAAATGGCTGCAAAGAGTTACTTGTTCTCAGGCAGCAGACGAATTTTAACTTTCAGCTTTCCATAGAAGCAGAAGTCTTGTTAGGTAGGGCATTTGAACACTTACAGCATCAGCATAGGGCACAGCAAAATGCAAGCAATCAAGAGGAAACAGACTGGTTCATGCACCACCCCATGAAACCCTCAAGCAAGTGCAAGCATGCAGGTAACAGATCAGTAAGATGAATCAATTAATGCAACAACAGCTGAAGTTAGCCCCAAAGGAGTCAACAGAACGAACAAAGTAGGGCAGTAAAGCAGGTTAACAGAGAAAAGTAAACAGGGAGTCATTTAACAGCCACCAAGACTGTCCTGGTTCCAGCTGAGCCCAAAAGATATTTTTACCACCTTCTGGCCATGTAGCTCCCCTCTGCAGCCAAAGCTCTGAGGGACCTGACCCTCCAGCACTGCTGAGAACTGTTTGGCTTGAGTGCCTTCTCCTCTTAGAAAAAGTGCATCTCTTCACTGACGGCTGGCAATGCCCAGGGAAATCAGGCTGATCAGGCTGAAGTTACTGCTCTGTTCACTCCTTTGAATCCTACTGCTCTGCTTGAATTGATTCAAGCCTTTCTGCTCCCCAGACCAGCAAACCCTTCATGGGGTTATCCCAACCAACCCACTCAAGCACATATTTGCAAGCCCAGACCTGCAAGGCTGCACCCAAGAGGCACCATCCATGACTAGTGCAGAGATGCAGAAATACCTCCAGAGCCAAGGGTGACATTTCATTAACACCCAGCCCCACACAGACGCGCTTCCAAAGTAGCAAAGTTATGCTTAAAAAATAAATATGTACAATTTGCTGGAAAATTACGTGTATGAGTTGTAAACACAAGGGCTGGTGATGAAGCTGAGCTTGCTACTAAGAGAATACTTAAAGTGAAACTTACGGGGCAGTACAGTAGCAGCACATTCTGTAGCCGTGAGGGAGACAACCCACATGGACGCAGTGGCACGCTCTGAGGGCAGTAAGCCAGAGGAAGGTGATGCCACCATGGCACTGGTCACCATCACGAAGATGGTGGTGCCACACACTGAATGCATAGGCAGGATGCCAACAGGCTATTCAGGCACAACAAAATGCGTTACATTAGAGCACTATGGGCAGAAAGCAAAAAAAAAAAAAAAAGCTTTTATGGCTTTTAACAAAAGGCTTGCATTTACAAGCGAAGAAGCCAGTCAGTTGCTTCTCAATACTACCAAACTTTCTGTTTAAAATTATTTTCCAGGAAATAATGTAAATATGTTTATTTCTCTGCCATCAGCCAACTACCTCCTCCTATTCATGCATTTCTCCATGTCTCAGATACATCTATCAGCAAATTTCAAGGGACATGCAAGGTTTGATTACAAAGGTAATGTGGTTCTACATTTTCCACGGCTGAAAGCCTTTCTTTTAGCTCCCAACCTTCGTCCCTGCTACAGCTGTCAAGTTCTGCAAACAAATCCATATCTGTTTGAGTCAGATAGCTCCCAGTAGGTCAAAACTGTGCAAAATATACTGTGAACATAATCCTAAAATCACGTACAGTATTAATGCATGTAGATGCAATTGGTGATGTTAGCTTCAGCCCTCACGAGGTAAGAACAAACTAACTCCCTTTTGTGAAAGAGGACAGCAACGTCCAGAAAAATCATGAGTTGCAAACACTGTACCTTGTTTTTCAAGTCCCAGTTTAAAGCCAGGACAAAATACCTTTTGCCCTTGTTTAAAAAGAAATGCTATTTACAAAGATGCTGCAAGCCACCCAGCCTACTGATCTAGTCCAACATATGACACAAAGCCCAGCAGAGGGATGAAGTCGCCACTATGAATGCATCAATCCTTCACATTATGACTTGTTAAGACAGGCTACTATCACAGACATCTTTTTCAAGGCAGAGCAAAAATCCAAAGGTACAGCTCCTCCATCAAAATCCTGTCACTTTGCTGCCACAGAAGCCCTGACTCCAGAATGCTGCTGCTAACTTAACAGAAGGCACCAGGCTGAAAGGGGCAGCCTTCAGTGGGCTGTCAGTTTTCACCATCTATGCTTCAAAGTAAGGACATAAGGAGGGAAACCACATCGTTGCCTGCGAGCAGTGAATGCCACAGGGGCTGGCAAGTTCTTGGGAGTCTGTCCTTCAAATGGAGGGAAGGGAGTCTTTACAGAGCCTATGTGCATATCCTCCTATTCACATGAGAGAAAGGGAGTATCAGTTGTCAGCAGTGAGCCAAAGTTTAGCTCACATGAAACAACTCCCCTTCCACCCCTACTCTGCCGTCTGCTCCTCTCTCTGGGATACCCCATGTACAGCACACCAGAGACACCTTATCACAAAGAGACCACAGACAGCGGCAGCAAGGTTACTCCTCCACCAGCAGCAGGAAAATAAAGGTAGTGTCCTTGCTAGTGATCACCTTCAGCCTCAAGCAGCATTGGAACAGAAGGAAAAAACCAAGAGAACATTTTCCAAGGACAATGAATCAATTCAGCAAAATCTGAAATATACAAACTGTTTACCAAAGAACACCTAAGATTTACTAACCAATAAACCATAAACTTTTTTGTTTAAATACATTATTTAATGAGTGTTCTTTAAGAAAGAGATATTTAGAAGCTCAAATTACAATGAAGTACAGTCTTCTAGATCTACAGTAGACAGTGCTATAAACATTTATCAAACCAGGTATTTTAATGTTTGCTCCTCTGTTGTTATTGTTAATAAGGAAAAGTAACTAAAAATCTTCTGTTAACAGCAATCCTGTTCTAACTTGGCTATTTCACCCTAGAACAGAATAAGGACAACATCCTGTCACCACAGTCCTTTTCCCAAATACAGACCAAATGCCAAGAAGGAACAAGACACCGTCATGACTGCACACTAATTCAGCTTTTTAAAGAGTGAGAAGTAAAATGGAGCAGTTGATTGGGGCCAATATGAGAAAGGACACTGCTCCCTTCCCACAGGAATCACAAAAAGATGCCCTTGTGCTACCAAAGTCTGATTGCCATCGAACTCGTGTTCATTCAGCACATTGGAGCAAACAGGTAGTTTTAAATTCACTTTTCCGCCGCCTTCTCATATTTTCTCTCTTCTCTCAGTATCCAGTGTTTTCCTTCTAGCTTTTCTTATCCCTTCATCATTTCTGTCTTCAGTCACTCAGTTCCAGTGGGACAGAGCCAGAGCACTGCTCCTCTTCAGTCTTCTGGCATTGTCAATACTGTGGCAAAGGGCAAATCAATAGTGCTGAATTAGTACCGAGAAAGAGAAAAGGAAGAGGTCAATTCCTCAGAGAGTTGTTTTGTATCTTTTAAAGGCCACTTTGCACAACCTTTAAATTCTGAAAGCACAAGTGAGCTTCTGCAGTTAGTGTAAAAATGTGATCCGAGCTGAAAAAGTTTCAACACTTCTTGGTTTAACTGAGCAGCATGCTGAGGAACCACAGCAAGAGAGCTGCTGCTCACCTAGTCAGACATAAAAGCAGACATCAGGTGTAAATTTCATATTTATTATAACAAAAATTATGACATGTTCATTTGTGCATTCGGCTTTAATATAACTCTTGGTATGTAAATGTTCTACAGCAAATGAGCTCTATACAATCATGCTGGTTGTGGCAGCAGTAAGGAACACAAACAAAACGTGTCTGTAAAAGTAAGGAAAGAAAGAGACCGGAGGAAAAAGTGGGTTTCTTTGAACAGTCTACACCACCTGGGCTCTAGCTAACTTGTACACAGCCACACAGTCCATTACGCTTAATGACCATGGCCCAAAGAGTCGCTTAAGAAAAAAGGTCAGTTTTTCAGGTTGTGTCCTTAATGCCAAGGCTACAAAACATGTAAGCATCACTATACAACACTGAGCTATTTACAGGAATTTCCCAATCAACTGTTCTCTCAGAGAAAATTAGTGAATCTCAGTGACTAAAGTCACCTGAAAGAGTAAAGCAACTCCTAGGAGTTAGTCTCCATATTCTACAAATGTCTATCATTTTCAAGACCAAAAAAAGCCTTTTCTCTCAAAGAAATACAGTATTACAATATTACTTAAATCATTTAGCACTGGCTACTGCCCTGCTTTTCAAACAAAACAAACAAGCCATTTTAAAAAATATTACATCATCATCTGTTTCTCAGCAATATATTAAACCTTTTTATTTTTTTCATTATTTTTTTTGTTTTCCTGTTTTTACACTTGATATGTTAAGGGAGGGTTAACTATTTTAAACTTTACCAGTCAAGCGTCTCTAGAAGAAAGTCAATGAATATTAAACCTAACAAACTGAAAAGCTGCAGTTATCTGTAGTGGCAGGATAAGGAAAAGGAAGTATATAAAGGAAAAGGATAAGGAAAACCCCTGCTGTAATGCAAGCCCACTGGGTCTCACAGTCAAGTCTCCTTATTTGTTAGTTTATTTCTGAGCAGTAAATAGAGTGGGTCATAGTGGTGTGTCGTAATAGTCTGCCAGGTGGTCCATCGGATACTGCCTCTGCTGCTGCTGCTGCTGTTGCTGCTGCTGTTGTTGTTGTTCCTGGTGCTGCTTCATAATCTCCTTGACTTCTTCTTCGAGCTCTGGTGGGATGATGAACTGGTCATCGGGATCAGGCTGTGCTGGAGCAGCAAAGTAGCCCCCGGTTTTTCTGAGCGGCGCATCCGTTGCAACTTCAATTAAGTTATGGCTCCTCTCGTGCGGTGCCACAGAGCCGTTGCCCCGCCGGCGCCCTATTGTGCCCATGGCGGAATATTCAGCTTTCCTGGGAAGGCCGGGCTCATCTTCATTGGCACTGATGACGATACCTTCGTCACTGGCTTCCACGGGCACTTGGAGAAGCTGCTTCTCCTTGGCTCGGCTGCAGTGGATATCCACCTCCACCTCCACGCGGCTGCCATTGGTGAACACCCCCTCGATGGGCTCCTCGTCGTCGCTGTCAAGGCCGTTGTCGGAGAAGGCGCTGGAGAAGGTGGCGCTGGAGAGCTGCCGCTGGAAGGAGTTGGACAGGCAGACGGGGTGCAGCATGCAGCGCTGCTCCCCCGGGTACGCCGGGCTGTTCTCGTTCATGGCCACCTGCGGAGGCTCGTCCGAGGCTGTGGACCCCACCTCGCTGCTCATTTCCGAGGTGGAGATCTCGCTGCTGATTTCTGAAGCCATGCCGCTGCTCGAAGACGGCATCCCGAGCGCGTCCGTGGGCCTGTCCTTGATGACCACGTTGACAGACTGGGGGAAGATGCCTGGGCTGGGGGGCGGGACCCCACTGAGCTCACAGCAGCAGAAACTGTCCTCCGTCACGTTGAGCTGAACCACGACAGCGCTGATGCTGTCGTTGCAGCCATAACTCTGGGCCAAAGTGCAAAGCTTCTTGGCGGCTGCCAGCGCGTCAGGCACGTTTCTGACGGCCTCCACCGCTTCATCCATCGAGAGGCTGTCCCACAGCCCCTTGCTCCCCAGAATGAAGAACTCATCTTGTGGAGTTAAGGTGATGGACTGGACGTGAGGACGCGGCACAACACTTGGGTGAAGGAAGGTGTACCCCAAGATTCTTGTTGAATCAGTCACACCATTCACTTTGCCATCCTGAAATTAGAAAGGACAGGAAATTGGCAACAAGACAGACAAGGATATACAGTACCTGCCTCTCCTTGTATTTTATTGATGGCTGTTTTTGCAGTACCCCCAACACTGCCATTCACAGACAAGGAGACAGACAAGCAAAGTGACGAGGTGACAGAGCTGGGATTAGAGCACAGCAAAGGCTGGTTTGCAATCCTGCGCTGCGCCTCCTACACCTGACCGATTTGTCATCGGCACCACCTATGCACAGACCAACAAAGCAGAAGGCTGCAACAAAGAGCCATCTATTCTGCTCCTGCAGCTGCAAGAGCCAACTGGACAAATCTTTTACCAATGAGTCAGACTTATCCCTCCTCCACCCACAGTATCTGGCTCTAGACAGAGCAAAGCAACACACATTTGATATAGGGGCAGGTCATTCAGTTACGAGTCTTCTCTTGCAGCTGTAACAACTGTAGGTTTCATCTTGGTTCCTCACTTTAGAAACCAAGGTTCATTTAAAAAAACCCTTTAAATTAAGCATGCAAGTCAAATGTAGCAGAGAGCAAGTCTGCATTTCCCAATCAGCTGAGTTGTAGTGAAATGTTTTACACGCCCCAATTACTTACTACATTTCCACTTAGATATGACATTTCCAAAGGGAGGAGGAGTAGTATCTGAAGGGATAACATCAGTAAAATCGGACGCATTTGAGAAAAAAAATCCCATGCACGTCCAAATCCCAGAATCCTGTCCTGGTTAGAATCCAAACTGCCAGAATAAGCAGAGCAAGTGTCTGAAACAGCAAGTCTGGCTATCTGTCAGCCTGCTGGGGATAGCTGCACCCAGCTAATTGCATATTCAAGAACAGCAAGGGTGAGGATTTACACTCTTTGGGTCCAGCTAATAACTGTAGGGGTTATTGTAAAGCAGATAACCACAGAAAAGTGAACCAAGACTGAAAAAGCTTCCTCTTTAAAATCACTCAGAAGAAAAAATAAAAGCACCCATGTCAGCTTGTTAACTTTCCCATTAGAAGGCTGACAGCAGTGATAAGCCATCAGTGTGCATGAAATCAGTGAGTCATCTGAAGATTCAGCCCAGAAATTTCCCTTTTCCTCTGTGGAGCCACAGAATGAGTGTGCCTCCATGATGCACACTATGTTGGAGTGATTCCTTTTCAACTTGTCACATTTGAGATCCCAGCCCTCACCTTTCCCTGGCAAGATCAATAGGTACATGACTTACTCCACACACACATGCCCACCCTGCTCTCAGGCACACAGCAGTGAGGTTTCTGCCCTTTCCCCCACCATTAGGAGGATTCGATATTTATCTATTGCTCTGCATGTATCACACAAGGCAAAGCAAAACTGACAGCGGTGGCTTCAAGCTTCTAAGAAAGGAACAAATAGTTTTCTCCTCTCTCGTGGTCTCATGGTTCAGCTGAGCACAGGGTGAGTTTTCCTTTTGGGCTGCTCTTCAAGAGCAGCCTGTCAAAGGGCAGTTCTGGGAACATAGCTCAGACAAAAAAGTCAGCCTGCCAGGAGCAAGGAGTCTCCTAAAGGAAGGACGGCATTGCTCCAAGTGCTCTGTCCTCTCATCCTTTTTAATTGGAAATGCTCTCCATGACAGTTCCAACACAGCGATTCCTCTCCCATTAGGAGGAGAGTATCTGCTTTCCTGTTTCAATGCAACATGCTCACAGCTGCTCGCTCTTGAAAGCTAATCAAAATCCAGCACGGCAATGGGATGGAAAAGCAACTTGACTGCATGGTATGAATCAGCTTGAAAGGAAAAGTGCAACTGAGGAACCCACACCATGAACACCACCTCCTAGAGGTTACTGATACCAACATGTAATTTCATGCACTGTTGTTGCAACAGCCCCCAGCTGTTCTCTAACCTCTGTGATAATGGCCTTATGCTGCTTAATCCTCTTCAGCTCTTCTTCACAGCTCATCACGTAACACCTGGACAAAGGCAGAGGTTTCCCATTGCGGCAGAGAACGGTTTGGCACTTCCCCACATTTGCTGAGGTTAGTGTGAAGCATCCACCAGGGTCCATGGGATCATGTTTTATATGGCAAAGGACAGCAGAGCCTCCAAGTTTCTGTCCAGCTGTTCCAAGTTTCCTGGAATTTAAACAAAACAGTGATTGTTCTTTAATTGGAAAACAAGTGTTAGGGGCACTATGGAAAAACAGCCGCTGTTCCACAACCAGAAGCATTCAGGGCACTGGCTCTACTGGATCACTGGGACAGAAACAAAAGCCACTGAAGACTGTGACACTACAGCAGCAACACTGCAGGGATCCCACGTGCATCTCTCAGGCAGGGTGTTATTTTCACGTATGCAGATACTCAAATATGCTCAATTTTAGAAAAAAAAAATCTTTGCACTTCCTAGGAGTTTCACAGTTGTCTTTTATTTTACATCTTATAGTGTTTTAAAGGTCAGACAGAGCTTTGGCTTCTGAAGCTATGGATCTTATTATAAAAATAATAATTCTGACTGTAAAAAACCTTGACTTTTGAGCAAAAGCAGAATGCAGAGGTTCACTGTTTTGTGGTATCTTCAGGATAATGCTCTTAGAAGTTATCAAATTATGACCAAAAAAATCACAATGGCTGTGAATTCCACTGTAAGAAGGTACATTTTTCATTTATGCTGTCAGGTACTAACCTGTTAAACATGTTCTTAGAAATCTTTAAGCCTGCTTTTTCAGCAGGAGCCACAGTGGGAAAAAAAACTATGGATAAAATTGAAGTTTTCAGAATCCTGCCATGAAAATGTAAATTAATTTCAGTATTAGACTGTGAGCTGTGTATCATCTGTAAACATCAGTGAATGGCTAACTGCAACTGCAATGAATATTATTTCTGGTTCTCCAAAGAAGTGGTTAGCTGATTTTTATTTGAGACAAAAAAAAAAACCAAAAAAACCAAAACAAAACAAACAAAAAAACCCAACCAACCAACCAAAAAAACCCCCTAAAAACAAAAAAAAAACCCCAAAAAACCAAAACAATCAAACAAAAAAAAACCCAACAACACAAAAAAAAAAACAACCAGCAAAAAGAAAAGCATCTTTTTGTAGGAATGCCACATTCCTTGTAAATTGCATTAGTAGCAAACAAAACCACTTAATAAGTACTTTCAGTGCTGAAATTTGTTATTATTTTAAGTATATGGCAACCACCTTCTCAGTTAGCAGTCTGAGGCACTGTTATAAGCAATTATGGGAAGAAGTGTTTTCTCTCTTGTGTTTGTAAGATTCAATGCCACCCTACTGCTTCCCTATCTTTCCCAATACAACAGCTTCAGTATTTCTCCTTTCCAAGGGTGCAGCAATTCAACGATAAGCAATGCTACTTTTAATTTGATCCATTTACTCAGTCTCTAAGCTGCTTATTTGCTTTCTCCTTTGTTTCCCTGACCTCTTCGCTCTCCTCTGTTCAATTCCCTTCACACTCCTCCTTCACTCAGTGTCTCCCTAGGCACAATTTCTTCTTCTGTCAAGAACAGCATGCACGGTTTCCAAACCACTACACAGAACTACTATTACACTCACAGCTATTGTATCACAATCTCTCTGGATGGGTCCTGCTCAAATAATATTCAAAGGCCAAAGGGATTTCTAAGAAGTCAGACTACGTGTTTTAAATATTTGTGTAGCCTTAAATAACCTGAATTGGTACAGAGAAACAGAAAATACGAGTTCAGGCTTTGCAGGCAGTAGTAGCAAGGAAGTTTAAAAAGATGATCAAGACATTCATACCACTGACTTGGTTATGGCCAATTGTAAACCTTAAGACTTCAAGAAGATACCAAAAATAAATAAACCTCCACCCACCACTTAGTCATGAGCATTTTAGTAATTTTGCAAGTGGGTTGGGATTTTTCTTGTTTGGTTGGAGAGGTGTTGGGGTTTTTCTCTCCACACGTGAAAGGAACTGAGGGCAATATTCACAAAACAAGCAATAAAAGGAAACACTGTAGCCAGATACCCAGGCTTTTCCCCCCCTCTCACATTTCTTTGATGCAAGAGCAGGTGCCTGACCTGAAAGCAAAGAAACTGCACAGTGAGCACAGACGGGGTAAAAAAAGCTTCAGATCCAAAACTCACCTCTGCATAACGATGAAAGTGTTGATCATGTATTCCTCCTCATTCTTTGTTTTCTGCAGCTCTTCTGCCAGGATGTCGCTCATCGTGCACTGCAGCAAGTAGGGCACTTCCACATTGCGGTCCCCATCAAACACACCGTAAAGGGCCTCCCGGTTGTCGCAGAAGTTGTTGGCCGAAAGTGCTGCCACACACAGCCTAGGGAAAAAACAAAACAGGAAAACAGGGGGTTTATCCCACTGCTAGTTTCTCATCTTGTCATTTTGACCAGAGAGATGCAGCCTGGTCTGAGCACCAGCTTTAACCACCTCTGGTCACAGGTGTTTCAGGACTGCTTTCTGAGCTGTGGAGACGAGTCAGGCCCATCAACAGTGCTAAGGCATGGAGAGAACTATACTGGAAGTTCAAGCCAAGCACTAAGGATTCTCCCTCTTTTTCAGCACGTGAGCAAGCCCCTTATCTGTAGAAATAGAGGGGGAAAGTATCTCTGAAACGCCAACTTAAATTGCACTTGCTGCTCCAAAAGCCATCCTTGGGATCTAGCATGCTGACAACCAAGTTGTGTGTTAAATCAGTTACGAGTTAGTAAAGGCTTGCTGGCACTTGCTACGGAAACCTAGGTAGCAGAAGATTTCTAAAAAGGTATTTAAGGAACAAAGAAAGATTCATCACATTGCCAGCAACACAGAGACTAGCAGACTCTTGGTACATTATTTGTCAAGTGCTGCCTTAGTCACAGGAGCGCCACACACTATGAATACTCAGAGTTTTGGCCATTCTGTCTCTTCTTTAGTATCTCTGATTTGCTTGGTAAACATCCTTTGGTTGAAGATAAAGAAGCTTTGCAAAGAGGAAAATGCTTTTAAACACTCAGATCTTTTGCAAGTAGCAGAGTCTTGCATAGACCAAATGTGTCGGCTACACTTGTATCTTAGCAACTTCCCTAACAAAGACCCAAGTGGAGAGCCAGGCAGGAGAGCTCGCTATACAAATGGAGAGACGTGGCTTGGCCTCTGCGAGCCCCAAAACGTCCCCAAAGCTCCCACTGAGGAAAGGATCTGTTTGTCTCGGCACAGAGGTGCTCTGCTGCTGGGGTGCTCGCACAACAAAGCCCTGGCACGGCCATACTTGTTCTTAACGCCGGACGCCTCTGTGTAGCCGTGACTCCACACTGCCGGTGCTCCCGACGCATCGCCGGCCGAGGGCTGGTCGATCTTGAAGCACCGGATATTGCTGCAAGGAGAAAGGAAAGGGGAGAGATGCAATGGATGGACTTGCTGACATGATCCAACTTAAAATGTGAAAAGAACTTACTCTCCCAGTTCTTAGTAACACATTTAACAGTAGAAAACGAAGCAGGAATCCAAAGTGGTTACCTTTGTGTGCCTGTATACAACAAACAATAACTGAGCCCCTATGAGAGTGTCAGCTGCACTATTTTGCTTAGCTGGCTTGTATTTCCCTGCCTTCCCCCCTGAGCTATTTGCTTCAAACCAGGCCCTGCAGGAATACAAAGCAAATTTGTCACTAGTTTGATGAAAGCCAGTACAGGGAAGTGACTTTTTTAACACACATCTCTCCCACCCATTTTAACAAGTTTCTGTGCTCTTTTCATTGTACTCAAGTGAAATCTCCTGTATGACCCACAGCATCCCCTAAATGGAAAAAAAAAATACTTAAAATAATTGTTTAGAAACAACAACTTGTAATAACAGGCTTTCATGAAAACACCCACAAAACAGAAATCAGCTCCATCCTGATCCTGCACCAACCTGCAAGAGCCAGCCTGCGGTCCTGACAGCAGGCACAGCCCTTCTGCATTCCCCAATTGTGCAGTCCAATTTTCACGTAGGCCCTTGATCCTCAACCCTCCAATTTACTACCAACATAGCCTTTAGCCTGAATTTCAAGTATCTCCCGGAGCATAGTGAAGACTTAAAAAGGGCCCAGCCCTCTCTGTTTATACTCTTCTCTTCACAGCCCTGCTTTGCTGGGGAGAGATGACCTACCCCCTGCTCCCTACTGCTCTCTTCCAAAGGCAGGAAAAGCGAGCTCCCCACATGCTGCAGACACTTCAAAGGCACCCGAACCTTTCATGAACCAAATGAAACATAAAAGGACACAAGCAGAAAGGTCTAACTGTTCACTCTGAGCATTCGTTTTTCCTCTATCTAAATCCCCACCTGACCTGAACACACAGGAAAGTCTTTTCTGTATCGCAAAGCCTTCCTCAAATAACCTAAAGTACTGTCACATCCAGTTTGATTTCTTTTTACATTAATAGCCAGGATGTACATCAGCAAGGGCAGACTAAAAGCCAACAAATCACATAAATAATGTTAGAATCACTTGTGTTTTAAGTTCTTGGTTTTGCAGCCCTCTGTGTGACAAACAGGAGGCAAACATCTTGCCATGACCATTAAAAAAGATTAACTAATCCCAAATCAAACTGGAAACCCGGATCTCTTCTAAAGTAGGAGAGATTTTAATTCTGTTGCACCTGCAAAGCAGGACACACATGAGCAAACACACTTTCTCTGCAGACTTCTCATACAAGGCATTTATCTCCAGGGCAGAGGAACTTGGGTCACAAAGGTTTCTGTTTGTTTCTTTTTCAGCTGGGTTGATTGACCACTGGTTCCTGGGCAGGTCAAGGACCCAGAGTTGTCTCAAGGCTTCCCAGCAGTGGTAAAAAAAAAAAGCTACCTCAACACACTGGTTCCAGCCTCCATAGGGACACCGGTGCAAATAGACCATGTGTCCAGAAGGAAATGATACCCAACAGAACATCCTGTGCAGGCTAAGGATTTTGGACAGCACAGCTTATTCTCCCCTGAATTTAAAATGACTGTTACAATTGAACTAGATGCTCTCTCTTAAAAATCAGAGTAACAGCATTTTTTTTCTTCTTTTTCATTTTAATTGCTAATGGAAATTCTTACATCCGATAGATTGCTTGGCAACATCCTCCTAAGTATGTAAAAGCTTCCTTTAAGATCTCCATACATACTAAAAAGCAAGCATGCATGACAGGACTCTTCTCTCTTGCACCAAGAATACATATTAACCTACTACCTGCTTGAATTCTGCCAGGGCACAGATGGAGAGCTGCCTTTCACATGCAGAAGGAGGATATAAAAAGTACCAAGTGCACAAGTATTTTTGTGCCTGACACGAAAATCAAGTGAAAGAAGCACCTCCTCCCTCACAGTCAATTATAGCAGTATACCATAAAAGTAAGGGTAGTGTATCAGACACTGAGAAACTCCTCAGGAGGCCTGAAACACCTAACTGTGCCTAATGAACACTAGTGAACAGAATAGACCTGTGGTCTTAAGAATAATTTATTTTAAAAAAAACCCAAAACTAAAAAAAACCAAAACAACAACAACAAAAAAAACCCCCAAACAAAAAAAAACCAGAAAATCCCCAAACAAAACACACATACAGAAAAAAAAAAAAACACACAAACAAACAAACAAAAAAATCAACCCAACAAAAAAACCCACCCTCACCCCCAAGGCCAAAACAAATAGCAAGCAAAATGCACGAAGGAAAACGTTTCCTGTGAATTATGGAGCACACATATGCCAGTGAAAATATGGCACATAACTGGGCAACACTACTCTTCAACTACTTAGAATTTAAATTTGTACTATAAAGCTACCATGCATGACGCCTGAATACTATCATGGCAGGAGAATGTGTGCCCATCTTGTCTGCTGGGTTATGCACAAGAAAAGCTGATCTTTCACTAAGTTTTGACATCATTCATTAACTCTATAAAAGCCGTATTTTTTCCCCTATGAACCAGAGCAATATTACACGCTGCTTCCTCAGGAAGATTTCCTGTATGCAACAAAGCAGCTCTTAAAATAGAGGCATGCCTCTTTTTTCACCATCTGCTGCAGAACATGGACTCTTGTTTTTATCTGTGAGAAATCATCATTACTCAAATTTCCACCTATATTTTGAAAATCTGCTGATTCAAGCAAAAAGTAAACTCACACCATAAGTTTCCCTTGCTTGCACAACAGATGAGGGTTACTACTCCAGTGTCTGATCTTAACCATTTAAAAGCAAACAACATGAAGTAAGTGCTCAACCCCTAAAAAGTACATCAATCTTCCTTGAAATCATTCAATGTTTAAGAATAAAAGAGATTTAGAAGGAAACTTTGAGCTGGTGCAGTTTCCTACAGGACATAAGAAAAGTTCAGGCAGCACCACTGTCCAGAGATTATCTGGTTTACTGCAACAGCTTCCCAACACACTGCAGAAGAAGGGCCAAAGCACTTGGGGAATTTCAGTTATGGATGGCACTTAAGTCCCAGGGCAGGAAACAAACAGGTAGACAGGAAGGAAACAGAGGGTCCCAAAGCAAAGGAACCAGTTTTGCTGCAAACAGAATGAGAGATGCGAGTCTTAAGCAGTTTAAATATAAAAAAAATATTTAATTTCTAGGACAGAAGCAGACACATATGAAGGGGAACAAGAAACAGTATGTGAAGAGGTATAAAGCAGCACAATGGCAAAGACAGACCCAAGCAGATGAATGCAAGAAAAAGATATAGCAAGCAGCTACTGGCATCTCATCGGTGGTATAAAATATGTCTTTCAGCTGAATCTAACGTCAGAAATAAAATGGAATCAAACTGCCCCAATAGTGGTTACACCAGACTAGCAGACCCCTCCAGGAGTTACAGCTGAAAGCAATTGCAGAGAAGTGGGTAAAGTCATCCTCTTTAATGAAGCATCAATTTCTGACCTATTCACACAATCTGGTACTTTCTGATCCACTGGCAAAAGGGAACCATATTCCTTAAAAGAGATACCACTTCTGTGTATTGTGGTTTTCACATCTAGAAGAGTTCTGCTCCTTCCCCACTCTGTAAGGTAACTTACTTCAAAAGCTCTAGGGTTTTGTGATCCAGGGCTAATCTGGGATTTCCAGTCAAGTCCAGCTCCTGCAGTTTTGGAGGCAGGTTTTCAGGCAATGTGACTTCACTCAGTTCATTGCAGCTTAGGTCCACACACTGCAAAAGGAAAGCAGCCAAAAAAGCAAGAGAATTCAGCTATCATCAAGATCAAATTTTGATTAAATGTGGTAATGCATGCTTGATGAACAATAAATGCTGCAACCAAGACCTAAGACCATTCATTTAAGTAAGTGGTTCTTGCAAAAGAAATTCTTACGTGGCATTTAGCCATCTTGCCAGATGCCTGGGACACCTAGAAATATGTTCCTTCCATTTCCATCTCTAGTCAGGTGTCATCTTGTTACAAAACCAGTAAGTTTTGTCTGCTCTTCGCAGAGATAAAGATGGTCGGTAGATTTTCATAGTATTTAAGAAAAAATGTTATTAATGAAAACAGTCTCTTAATAGACAAAGAAAATGGAGATAAGTACAGCTGGGGCTTCTAAGCCACTGGCATAGAAGTGTCTCCTCCAAATGAGTATGAGCAGGCTCCCAGGAATTCAGTATTTACTGAGGGATATTAAAATAAGCAGTGTTATTAATGTATGTGGAAGGGAGGAGTAGAAGAAGGAAAAAATATTGGAGCAGTTTTAAACATGGTTTTAATTAGTGTCATCTTAGATGGATTTGTATTTAAATACGAAATCAATAAAACGAGTGAAAACAATAAAGTTTAAATATTTCAAAAATATAAAAGAGCAGAGAAACTTGCAGGCTATCCACCAGCTAAGCACAAATTAGCTAGAACAAGTGCACTAGAACGACAAAATCCCCAAACATTGTTTAGAGCTGCATATCCGGATGGAAGTTGACACACAAGGAAAAATAGGGCATATGAGAACAAAATCAACTCTCCAAACCCTATTAGAGGATGACTAATGTAGTATGCACCAAAAACGGAAAAAAAAAAAAAAAAGTAATTCTGAGAGGACAGACCAGGTTGGTATTTAATAGAGTTCAGAAGAACTATCCACATCTTTCTGAAAGACCACGGCACTTTCATTTTTGTAGGTATTTTCAAAGACATCAGTTCCTGAGCTGGAAGCAGACATAAGATAACCTAGTAAATCCTGGAAAAGAAAAGTCTGCCAACACTTTATTAAATAAGTGCAATGAAAATATAAAATTTCTGACCCAAATCTTGAATCCTGAGATTGTCTAATATGGAGGCTTTATTATCTATGGAGAACAAATTGCTGACGTTATCTAAGCCTGATAAGGAAACCAAAGTTTAAATCTGTCACGCAAACAAAATAGTAGACAGCTTAGCAGCAGTTATTCCAGTGAGCTTTTTCCCTCTGCACAACTCCTTGCTGCTTCCAGAGAGCCAGTAATTACTATGCAGATTAAGGAAGCTGTCAGCAGATGCTGTGTTCAACACCTCCATGCCATTACATATTTGATGGAAGAGCATGCTGGAATGAAAAGTACAAATACCACTAATTTCATTGTTTTCCTTAAATGCCCAGTGCACCAAAGACAGCAACACTCTACAGCAGATCCCTTGGTCCCTGGGCACTAGTGAAGATGGCTTATTTATCAGCTTCGAATTTCTTAGGTGTTACTTGTATTCCTTGAAGAATAGGCTAAGAGGGACTTGCTGTGAGTCTGTGTTAAATTTAGTCCTTGTTCTACGCCCCAGGTAAGCAGGAAGGTTTATTTCCTAACTTATCCAAATTTCCTCCTGTGTTATTTTAATGCAAGCTGGTTTCGCCCCACCCATGCAGCACCAGAAGAACAACTGCAACTGCACACAGGATTTTGCACTGGATGGACCAGCTGGAAGACAGGGTTTAACATGGAGCATTTGCTTAGGCTGCTGCTTTCACAGCTTTGTGTTCAAGGCTGGAAGAGACTTGGGTTATTTCCACTTGTAGATGAAGGTGGTCATACCAATATTAACCTATTTGGCTTTTTTCTTTTGTAAGGCAAGGAAATTGAAGTCACACAACAGCTGCAGGGAAGAGTCTGCTGGGGCACTGACTCAGGTGTGTGTGCTTCCAGCTGCTCGGCTGTTTGCAGAAGACATTTCGGTGTGCACAGGGCAAACCTAACTCTCAGTATAAATACCTGTCATAAAAGACAATAGAACCCCTAAAAATGTATTGTGCAAGGTATTTCCGAGGTCTCTGCTGGGCTCTTTAAAAGAGAGGACAACACACAACTTCTGTAGCCTTGACTGTAGTGTGTAAAAAAGGCTTAGAGACAATTATATCTTTAAAATGACTTTGTGTCTGGAAGTCCTGAAGTTATTGCAATTGTAAAAGCATCATCATTTACACTAGTCTTCCTTCTGAAATTATTTCAGACAGCATAGTAACTGCTGCTACTAACTGTTCCAGTGACACTGACACCAAAAACATAATACGTCAGCCTCTCAAGGCTAATTAAATACAGAAGCAAAACAGCCATTACCTCAGGTAACAGAGTTTCCCCAGGAGTTTAGAGTGAATGCCACTTCAGTTAAAATTAGTCATCAAATATGATATACTCACAGAGGTGACATCAGACTATATGACTTCGTGCTTTGCTACAAACAAGCTCATTTCACCAAGTGACCAAATCCATAGTTAAAGAAATAAATTCTGCACTTTGGCATATTTTGAATGCTATCCCATATCTAAGAAGGAGCTCGGGTAAGGGCAAGAAATGGATGCAGGCAGGCAGCACATGCTTAATCTCCAGACTGATAAACACCAACCATGACGTAGAGAAATCACCAAAAGGCCAGAAGAACTCTTATGCCCAACAAGGCACCTTCCCATCTGGCAATTATATGAACTCATCTCATCTAAGTCAAAACTAGGCTTGAGTACTGGCCAGGCATTTTCCTTCCACAAAGGTGGAGTCAAAGAACACTTTGCCCTCTTAGATTAAGCCACACATGTTATCCCTGCATTCCCAAAACACTTAGTGACGTCCACATCTCTTTCTTCTGCTGAAGGGAACTAAACCATAGGGAACCAGCAGGAAGATCCTGCCAGCTCTTCCAAGAGCATTTTGCTGCTCAATGTGGCCAAGTAGCACTTTAAATATGACACTTCTATAAAGCATTCAGTTTTCCCCAAGACGCACAAACAACAGGGAAAAGGTGACTGTTCCCTATCAGTATGTTTACATTATCTTTTTTTAAAATTTTTGTTAACACCACCCTCGTATTTTTAAAGAAATGTTTACCATGCAGAGCCTCACTCCCCCACCCCAATTCTTCCTCTAAGAAAAAAGGCTTTACTTCTGATTGATTCTAAATGGCCCTCTGCTTCCTCTGGCCATTGTTCCAAAGAGGGAGGAGTATTCAAATACCCACGAGTTTGTTTGAGATTTCCTGGCTGAAACCACAAAGCTCATCTTTACATATACTCACTTGTCCAACAGAATTATTGCTCCTGCTGCTTTCCATGACCCCAGACACTGAGGCACACACAGCAGGCTGGGAACTTAGCCTTTTGACTTCACAAAGCGCCAGAAGGACACTTAAGTTGTTTTGAGTCCCTGAATAGGTAATCAGTTCTCAGCCTCAGAGAAGGACAGATTTTTCTGCTGTATCACAAGATTTGTATGCTGTGAGACAACTGTCTCCCAGCTCTGTCCAGCAGAAAGGGCACACAGTGCAAACTATTCTGCACTAGAGCCAGGCGAGAAGCAGGAACTCGATTCACAAAAGGTAAGGAGTAGTGTTCATTAGCGTGGTCAAGTGAAGAATGCATCCCTCAAAAAGAAGTGTCGGTAAAAGTACAGAATTTTTTTTTCTGGAAACACAGACAGGAGACGGATTAGGTAATCCTCCCATCGTGCAAAATATGACTGCAATTAGGAAAATGAAAGTAGAGCGCCTAAATACTCAAATCCCCTGCTCCTGGATTTACCTCTGTCCCCAAGGCCTATCCTGTTCTGCAGCTTCAGCAGTTTTTAAGACACACTCTGAACAAAGTCCATTCCTACAGAATCAACCAATTGCCAAGGCAGCAAGAGTTAATTAGGCATAGCTCTTGCCAAATGTTTAAGTTGTATCAAAACAGACTGTCACAGGAAGACAATTAACACTTATCTGGCAGAAAAGATACAGTGTAACCAAGGTAAGGGTAAAATCAGATTTTGAGGCTCCTCTTCCTTCCACTCTGAGGCTGCACAGGGGCAAATATTTTGCATATGACTTCAGAGGAGAAAGCAGCTGTCAGATCCCCATACTCTCTGAGAATATACTATCCCACAGCAATGAGAGACCCAAGGGCAGAAGAGAATTGGTAAAATTGCATTACACTTGCTTCTTCCAAAGCACATTCAATCCATACCTTTATTTCAGAAAGCTGCATGACTTCTGGGAAGACTTCAATGCAGTTGGAGTGAGCAATTACTGTATGCATACGTCTGCAGTTCATGATGGTTGTTGGAATGGCTTTCAGTTTGTTCCCACTAATATCAATTTCCTCCAACTCTTCCAGCTTGGCCATTTTGCTATGAAAACAAGATTTCGAGAATTTTTCTTCTAATAGACGCTTATTTTATTTTGAAGCGGTGATAAGAGCAATGGTTTTTGTTACTTTAAGAGAACAAAATCACAGACTTTGATTCTTGTTCACAGCAGTGCCTGTCACCTCTTCTCACGTCAGATGCTAACACAGTTGTGGAACAAAATGTGTACTTCTTCTATCAGTGTTTGTTAATGCTACCTTTCAAATTACTTATTTTGCTTATATTCCTCCTGCTCACCAGCTCCCTTTCACTCTTTCCTCCTTTCTTCCCCTTTCTATCAACCCTAGTTTCTCACTCCATCTCTCCATCTCACATTTTCCCCTCCCACTTCTAGCACCCTACTCAGCCCTTCCCCCTATATTCATCTCTGTCCCTTCTCCTTGCTGCTGAAGCCCAGCTGCTCAGAATATCACACAAGGACAGAGATGTCTCTTCCATTATTTATTGGCATCTCTTTTTCAAGGTTGTACCCCATCAGTTTTACAGCACATCTTACACTTGAAAGATTTCTGATTAAAACAGAGTGAATTGAAAGCACAGAAATTGCTGCCAAGGCAGATTCTCCTTCTGGAGTCGAGAGGATTTTTCCCTAGTGGAGTTTAGTCCACTTCTAGAGGACATTTCCAGACGGCCGTGCTCGCAAATCTCTTCTGAGGAGAAGCCCACCAGGTGTAAGCAAAGTTACCAAGCCAGGGAAAACAGAAGACCTCCTTGCTTGACTTCCAAAAGCATAGAGTGACCGTGCTGAATTAGTCCAGCTGGAAAGAGTTTCAAGCATCATGAAAACTCACCAAGTAACAAGCATCACTCACTTGTCTGTACTGCAAGAGAGGGCAGCAATGTGCAGGAGGGCATAAGCGGGGGAATCCACCCACTGCCATACCACTGCACTCCAAATGCAGCCTCTGCCACCACGTTCCTGTGCAATTCAGTTCTCACTGTGAAAATACTTCATGATGCCCACCCACCCGTGGGCCAGAGGCAGTGAAATGAGTTCCTTACCTTGCAGGGAAGCTCTGTAGGCGATTGTAAGCCATGTGCAAGATTTTCAGGTGTGGGTGGCCTGTTAACAAGGGTACACATTTATCTGTGAGGTTGTTATTGGTCAAGTACAACTCCTGCAAGATGCTATGGGTTTCTTCAGAAAGGGTGGCTGGAGGAAGCATTTCCAGTTTGTTGGCAGAGGCATTAAGAAATCTCAGGCTGCAAAGAGAAGTTACGTAAGGGAGTTCAGTCAAACATCCTACAGGATTTGTCTAGAAGTACAAATAAAAATCTCTATTTTTAAGAGTTACCTTAAGATAGTCATAAGGCAAAGGTCAAAAGCAACAAGTTCACAACAGACAGAAAGACCAAAAATCTAGCATTATATGAGCAAAACTTCTGATCATGTTTTTAAAAGACCACATTTGTAAGAACAAAACATCAGCAAAAGGAGTACATCAAAGTGCCTCTATCCTGTTACCGAGACCTTGGTATCTCCAATATTACTACAGTTGTACCTACAGGTAAGAGCAGTAACAAACCACATCATTTCCATACTTATTACACATAAAAATGAGTTCTGTATTCATCATCAATGAACCATGAGAACTGCCTTTCAAGCGACTAAACAAGTCAGTGGTAAAGAAAGCCAGCCAATTTTTCAGTATTTTAAATACGGTCGAAGGTGCAGACAGTACTTTGTTTAAACCCGCAGGCCTGAGAGCAACTACGAAATATAAAAAGTACTCTTTGAATATTTGGATAAAAAAAGATGCATCAATCACAACAAAAACCAAAACCTGAGTCCAAGCAGTAATTTATGTTTTAGATTTTAAAGAGAGACTGCTAGCAGCAAATTAAATTTAAAAAGTTATATCCTTGCTTGCTGATGTGTGCAGCAAGAGAGCCTTATCTCTGTGGCGTTTTTCTGAGTGCCCTTCCCCTGTTCCCCAACACAGCAGAATCCCATGTTTTTGCAGTCCCACCACAAGGAACAACGACTGAAGAAGCACAGAAATGGAGCTATTCTTTCTCCCCCAAAGGCCTTTTCCAGCATGGGAACAAGACCTGCTGAGGTATAGGCACTGCCCATTCCTGCCAGCGAAGTTCTGTGGGCAGAGGATTCACGTTTGTTAGGGGAGTTTGGTGATGACAGCAGCACTGTAGGTATCTTGAGGGCTAGAACTCACACCAGCAATTCCAAACAAATGGAAAAATAACACTATTTATCCTTTTGTAACTAACTCTGGCACGACCATGCCTTTTCAACAGATATGGGAGCTCTCCCCCTTCCTCTCATTTTCAGAAAAGGCTGCCTAGCAGCAATGCAGAAGGAAGTGCGTGCTTGCCAGTCTGCAGCAACCACGTTCAGACCAGGCTGTCCTACTCCTACCAACTACTGGGAACGGGCAGCTGCAGTAGGCAAGGCTGCATTCAAGAAAAAAGACTCATAAATGTGCTGTCTCAAGCCTCTAAAGCCACTGATCAGGACACAAAAGGTAGGTGCGTTCCTGTCATCAATATTAAGAGAAATTGATAAAATACTGATGGCTGCTCCCATGCACACAGGAGCCCACATTGACCTTTAAGGTCTATTAATGAGTGAAGTGGATTTGCAGTAGCAGCTGGTTCAAACTTGCTCAGCAGTAAATAAGGGTCAGACATGCTACAGGAGTCACGTGGAATGCCAAAGGATTAAAAAAACCCCCCCACTATTTCAATTAGAAGCAAAAACCTCTCAGCACTGCACAGAACTGAAACTAGGTTAGCTGTTTTACACAGACAGCAGAGTCTACTTCAGAGAAACACAGTTTAATCCTCGGGCTCATTCATTATTCACAAGGGTGCTAAAAATCCAGAGGAGGAAGGGAGGAGAGGAAGGATTAGTACCAAGAAGGAAATAAGCAGCTGAAAGGGTTTTTTAATTTATTTATTTATTTATTCTAAAAAGATGCTCAATTTCACCCTTTAGCTACAAACTAAAAATATACTAAGCTCATTCAAACCTGGATCATTAAACTGAAACATACCACATCAACAGATCCTGTGCTTAGTTAAACACCAGCAAGTACACCTATTACTAAAGCACAGACAGTTACTACTTTGGCAACTTCAATCTAATGTGCATGGTAGTCTTCCCTCTCCACAAAATAAAGGCACTTTGATTAACATTAAAGCCACAGTATTTATTGTACCATTCGTCGTACAAAATTATTATCTTCAGCTCAAGCTGGAAAGGCTTAAGTAACAATTAGGTTTAAGGCTACCGGGAAAAGTGAGTTTTCATAGGAATATGATGGGGATAAGGAGGTGACAGCAAAACACACCCTGAGAAAGATCATGTTCTTCTTCTGAAGAACCTGTATCTTAGTTTTGTTCTTGCAAGCTGCATGAGAATAACCTGGAGTGTTTCACAAGTACCAGCAGCCGAAGAGGTAATTTAGAGACCGTCACAGCCTATGGCTGTGAAGTTTGATCAAGAACAGCTAGCTCAAAGTACAGCTAAAAGCTTCAATTAAGAAAAGGTACATTACTCTGATACAGCTGAAATTAATACAGTATACTATATTGAAGCCATTTTAAATTCAAAAGAAACATTAATCAAACATTATTCTGTTTTTAATAAACTTTCAAAATTGGTGAAACATAACAAGAGATTTCAATTTGTTCCCTCACTGATACTAAAAGCGAATGGAATCTGTTGTGTTCCTGTCAGAAATAAGTTTTGATGCATGTATTTTCCAATGGGGAAGGGAGAGAGGAGAGTTGATGCTCTGCACACACACACCTTTCCCCCCTCCCTGACCTTTTGCCAAATCTTCCAGGGAGTGATACAATGACATTGGAAATAAATCCCCATCATCCTAACCTACAGTTTAGTGCTTTGTTGTGAACAAAGTCTAGGTGACTAGCAGAAATCTTGCCAACAGCTTAGAACGGGAACCCTGCAGTAGCAGGGTGCATCACCTTAACAACTGACAGTCAGGATCAGAATAGCCACACACTCATCTCTGTCTGTAGATGACATAAATAGAATTAAATTAGCTTTTGGAAATGAGTGTGTTGCTTCCTTAGATGTTTTTAGACCAGCTGTTACATTAAAATGGCAAAACCATTCTGAAATAATTATTCTTTCAAGATATTGTCTAGATTTAAAAAGAAAAATAAAATAAAGAATGGATACTATTCTTTGGGCAGAGAACAGAATGAACCATCAGATTGCTACTGCCGAAGATTTATCAATTCTGTGCTACAATCTTAGGTTAAAGAACAACCCAAAAAAACCCCACAACAAAAACCCAACAACCAAAAAGCCCCAGCAAAACCTAAAACTGTAGCTGCCCATCAGGTTTTCCTTCACACTGATTTAACACAAGTCCTCCTCCAGGTTATTTCCACTCCCCTATTTCTTCATCCTTGTGCAATACGCCAGCTGCTACCTTAGAAGGCACATCTTATAAATGCCCTCCAGAGGAGTGGAAATTTACTTGGGCACAACTGTTCCCATCTCTCTTGTGCATGGACTTCAACTGATTCATGTTCCTTGAAGATATCCCACTCATACTGCTTATCAGATGGAAGCAGAATGTCAAGTATTAAAGCTCAGTCCAAAATTAATTGTTTCCCTTTCCAATTCCACCCACACACTATACCACAAGCTCATGAAAAAACTGCAGCATCACTACAAAGACCTGAATTCAGCAGCCTGCGCACATACCAGAGTACAATACAGCAAGGAAAGCATGAATTACAAGTATTAAAAGAGTGTCGCAGATGAAGAAGAAATGAAGGTGCTGGCAGGGAGATGTCTGAATTCTGCAGCTTTGACAAGGCAAGTATTGCCCTCTGGAATAAACAAGTGATCTCTGGCTAGAATAAGTCACCTTTGGTTTTTTGAGGTATTAAAGTACAGTTCCTCGCTGGACTTAACTTCTCCAACAGACAAAATAAGAAAAAAGACTGTCCCACAGAATAGGCTAGAATCAAGGATATGGATTTAATTCAACTAAAAACACCTAATATGCAGTCATATCCATTCCCTATTCATACCCAGAAGATTCTGATCTCAATCTGAACTGCTAAAAGCAGAGGAAGAATATCTTCTATATGAAACTGCAAAAGGTTTGACCTTTGCCTACCAACACCTACCTCCAGCACACACAAAAGCTCAATACAGACAATTGTGAGAACACAGCACCTCTGAATTCCTCACCATTTTTGGAGGTAGCTTGACAAATTTGCCTTGCTGGGTAAGACATAGCCACCAGTGAAAAAAATATAAGTTCTCCAAAAAGCTTAGGAATGTTTGACATCAAAAGGAGGAACAGAGACAACGGCAATCATTGGTGAAGCAGCAGCAAATCAAAACCACTGTGTTTAGCTTGAAAATACTGATAAGAGTGGGAAAGAACACTGCAGTTGCAAAAAGAGAATATGCAGAGAAATCAAGATCCCCAGTTTGGCCTATGCCCCAAGATCTCCATCAGTACAGAGCAATCAAAATACAAAATTTCTTCTTCAGTGCCTTCTACAGAGACATGCCCTCAATTTCTGATTGCCTAAGACTAAAATAATTTATGATTGTGGTAGCAGGTGTGTGAGGAAGAATCCTCTAAGCGAAGCATGTCTGGGGGGAAAAAAAGGAGGGGGGGGAAATCAAAGCTGTTTTGCCAGCCTGTGCAGAAAAGAGTATTTCTTCTTTAAAAAATAAATAAATAAAATAAATTACAAGATGGAAACATTCAAGTGAATCCCCTTCCTGTTGATGGACTGCCAAAAAAACCACTTAACTGCTGCTGTCTCGTCAGCTTTTACTTTCTAACCTATCTTTAGCTATTTTATTAATTGGGATTTCCCTAGTTTCTGAAGTACCTGCTTGCAAATTCTTAACCTAGCAACAAAGAGACAAATGCAGCTAAGCATTTCTGCAACACAAGCATGTGCATCAAACACTCAAATAGCACTTGGCATTCATTTGACTTTGTTTCCACCCTCACACTTCCCCTGCATCCAGGACAGGACTGAATCCTTGCATCACAAAGGAGCAGCCACAGTGGGTGGAAATGGCAAATATCAAACAAGAGAAAATTTAACTGGGTCACCTTCCAGAACTCCAGCAAAAACCAAACCCAAAACAAATAAAATAAATTCAAAACAAACAGAAAATCAAATGAGGTAAGAACAGCTGAACAAAGCTGAAAACAAAAATCATGCAGACAGAGTCTAGACAAGCTCTGAATAGCTGACATTGGCTTAACCACCACAGCTGGCCACTACCAGACACTGCAAAACAAAGCCCAAGGTTTAAGCTTGCACATCACAGCTACACATCTTCACAACACAAATGCTTTAAGTAGTCCAATGGCTGTTTTAAGGCTTGATACTGAAAACATTCATTCTAAGCGGAAAGGACACTTAGGTAAGAGACAAACCCTTGCCCATCTTACCACTGTGCTTCCCCATTTTTAACCCTGCCTTGACTAGTGTCACTGCTTTTCTACTGTGCCCAGCTACAGTTCTTGAATACTGATTTGTCTCATCTGGAGAGCGCTTGGTACAACAGTTTCCGTGCCATTAAATGGTAGTTTGCTGCCAGGTGCTCAAGGAAGGCAGTAAAAAGTCTGTAGGAGAATCGGACAGTGGAAAAGGCATCACAACAGATGCAGCAGAGGACAGAAATGAAAGGCTTCAGGAATGCAGGTGCACAAAAAAAGGTTCAGGACTCAGTTTGGGAGCTTTCCCCATCAGCTGCAGCACTTGCATGAATTCTCTGTTTTTCCAGCATATGGTAATGAGAAATGAAGAGATTATCTGGCTGCCTCTGTAACACTCATCTTGCCAAGAAAATCCCCACCCCACAAGAGAAATCCTTGCTAACATGATCAAGATGTGCATACTTTCAGTGCAATAAACAGAACCAAGTTCTGTCTCAGAGAAATGCTTCATAGGCTAATCCTCAATTTCTCTTCGACAAACAGTTTAAAATAAAAAATTAGTTAAAAAGCAGACCAACAAAATATCCCTAATTATACTCTTCAGCAGAAAATGACACCTTTTCGTTGTTTTTTGAAGGATTAAGGCAGAAAATCAATGTTCATACATTCTTTTATGAAGAGAACTGACGTTTTTCAGTATTTGGGATGTGGGGGTTTTTTTGGTGAAAGTGATATTCTCTCTTTGTGCACCAGTGCACCGATTTCCTTTCCTTCCTCAGATGTTCTAGATGTCAAAGCCCACCAGTGCTTGTGCTGAAGTTTGCCCAAGGCACTTCACACCCACTTTGTCAAATATTCAGGATTGAGAAAGAGAAAGCGTTTATAATTCACAGCATGAGACTTCATATCCAGACAAGATATCATCTGTCAGTTGCACAGACCCGAGTACCTTTCAAAAAAATGTAACCAAAACAAACCCTAATCTTTTCAAGGCTGTAAAAGGCAAGTCATTTTATGCAGAGATAAAGGTTCTGTAAGGTAAAGTGATTTGTCCAATATTACACACTGGGTAGAGACCATGGTACACCACTCAGGAGAACCAGTTCTCTTGGCACGTCTGGCAGTACAGATTGTGCTTCCCAGGGAATGCTTGAAGAAGGGAAGCATTTTACCTTTTCAAAACAAACAGTCTCCTGAACATCTTTCCAGACCTATTTCTGTTGACACTTAGCTGCTGATAGATGCAAGCATTTGAAAACAAAAGGAAAGAAGTTTCATGAAGGAAATTCCAAACCTAAAACTCTGACACTGTACAGTAATATATTAACCTGTACTGCTGTTTCCTTCAGAGTTCTCACTTTTGCAGCAGTCACAGGAGCACCAGCATGAACAAGCCATGCCATCTTAAACCAAGTTAAAGGGTAGGGATCAACAGGGAAAACACTACCCAAGCCAACTGCTTCTACTATCATCACAAGCAAGGGAGGCTGCATTGGTGATGAGATGCCAGAATGCGTAAGCTCTGTTTATCTCCTGTGATGGTGCATGACTTTGTTAAGACCTGTAGAAGATTTTGAAAACACATGCCCTGTACTGCTCAAAAGCTGCAGAGGGGAAAAATTCCCCAAGCCTGAATCAGCCACTTAACACTGTTATCCAAAATATTCTTTAATTCTACCTCTTCTCACCATATTCCTAGTAAACTTCTGTGAATCTATCCCCAATCCTGGTTCTAGCTTGTACTTGTTCATTTTGGCAACACCAAGAAAAAAACCAAACAAAACTGCCTATAGGTGAACTGATGAGTTGCAGTACAAAAAAAATCAGGTTCTCTCTCTGCCAAAATTGCACTACACTACATCCTAGACCTACAACCTGTTTTAAATACAAATTTTACAAAATGATTTCTCTCTTTGCTTCCAAAGATGCCAGGAGCTCTCTGAAGCTTACTTAAAGGTTTCTTTCCTTTCCCAGTTAACAGATAGAACTTCAGCTTGGGACAGCTAAAGAGTTTATTTAGAAAGCATCTCAGCCACCAACCTAATTCTCCAAGTCAATTCCAGGAAATTTAACCAGAGACTCATGACAGAATTAACAACAGTATAAAAGGAGGGGTTTTGCAATACTCTTAATAGGGAAAAGAGTTCTGCCAGCAAGATCACCACTTCTTTTGCTTCTGCATCTCTCAAGAAAGCCAGGAGCTATGCATTCCTTTTGTCACAGCTAGGATCAGAAATAAAACCCCACAGCACACAATCTCACTGTCTGTTAAATTATGTATGCATTGAGCACTCAGAAATCCCATGACTATATGTGGAAGTGAAGAGGTGCAAGAAATGCTAACACCAAGTGGGGCCAGCCCATCCACCATCCCCAGATGATGCTACCAACATCTTATATTTCAATCACAGTCACTTAAAGGATATGGTCATATCCAGGAAAAAAACCCAAAACCTTGAAGACTCTGATACTAAAGAAATAGCAGCATAAAAATAAGAATCCAGAAAGCAGATCAAGTGGTGATGCCAGCTAAATTAGTGACAAACATTTGAAAAGCATAAAAAAAAAAATTCAAAAAGCAGGGACAGGGGAATAACTGAATTATTCTGACAGCCTTATGCACAGATTTTGTTTTGTTTGACAGGTATAAATAAGTTCTAGCCTCTGACTGAAGGGGGAAAAAAAAAAGCTTTCACACTCCATCAAACAAGCCTAAGAAATATGTATTTAAAGAAACTGCCACTAAACCATTTCAGTGTATGTAGTAGAAAATAGCATGTGCTTAACTCTACAGCTAGATTTCAAGAAGTAGGTGTTCAGCAGGAGCTTGGTGGGAAAAAAGAAGCAACCATATAAGGAAACAAAACTAGAATAAAAAGAATGTGTTTTGGTGAGTTGGGCAGACATCTGTTCTTACCACATAAGGCTTGGCAACTTTCAAATTAGGGGAACCTCAGATTACCCTCTGAACCAGGAAGTTACACACAAATCAAGATTCATCACATGCAAGTCAAAAAGATCAAATTTCCTTATAATTTTACCTGTCTGCTTTCAAAAGCAGGTTAGATGGCAGTTCCAGGAGCTGGTTGTGCTGCACGTCCAGGACCTCCACCTGCGTTCGCTCGAGCCGGTCTGGGAGCCTTCCTAACATGTTGTGTCCTGCCAGCAGCTTACGCAAGCTACTACTGTAAAACAACCTTAAGAGAAATCAAAAACACCAAAAATGAGAAAAATTTCAACCAAAGAGTTTCTTTGATAATTTAGATATGGTATCATGGTTCATTACAAGAAAGTGATTCAGCCAACTGATTAGCAGACATGCTATTTAATTATGCACAGATCCAAGAATGTCTTCCCACTCTCCACCAACTTCTTCAAAAGGTTTGCAGAGACAGGGAAGGAGGTTCACACATGATTCAGGAGGGAAAGTAGTGACAAAGGGTTATTTTATGGCACTGTATAAAACATGAATATAGAAGCACGACAGTGAAGGAGGTAATTGCTAACAAAGGCTGCAAAAATCTGCATGTGGGATCCCCCTAGCTAATGCAAGCACTTCAGAAGTGGGGGTGAAATCACCAGTCACCCCACAAGCTTTATAGTGCTCTACTCATCATGTGCTGACTCATTACCCAATCCAATTCCCCACCCCCACAATTTTTCTTTTCTGTTAATACCAGACTTACATAAAGCCTCCTTTCCAGTTCTACGGAGAATGAAATTCATCTAATCGGCTTTACTTTCCTGAGCTTTTACAAGCAATAGATGACCTAGAGTCCCACCCCCCTGCTCCATTTTCTGTGAGGCTGGGGGAGAAGGGGAGGGGAGAAAAGAGCAACGTAAAGAGAAAAATAGCTGTTCTGATCAAACAGTATAGCCAAAATTTGCAGGATAAACAATGGAATGAGGGCATGCACCTAAAGACACCAAAAATGGAGCAACTCTCAATTTTGAACAGAAACCACTTTAAGCAAATTAAGAAAAAAAGATTATTCTTCATCTGCCACCTGTCTTACATCTGTCTTACATGCCTGCTACTGTACTGTTTAATCTGGCGAGCCCATGCAACATGCTGACCTGCTTCAATCAAATACTCTTGAATTACTCAGCATTAAAGCAAAAATCTCATCCCCTCTGTCACAATGACCCAAAGACACATAACGAGCCTCCCTGCCCCTTCCCTACAATGCATCAGGTCATGGGATTACTGTGCCAAAATCATCAATCAAGTACGCTGACTATTTTCCCCTTGACAGATACCGTCACTCTCGGTATCTGCATGCCAGTGTTAACAGTTATCTCACTTGGCCGGACTGTCTGAGTTATGACCATGGATACAAGCCAACAGCCAGCCCTATCATTCCAGAAGGCTCAACACGGGGTGAAAAGACTTACCAAAGTGATAAGCCTATCTATTACACGTTCGTTATTTAACCATGTTTGGCTTACTCTATTTTTACTCGAAAATATCTCCATTATGGATTTGCCTTTGTTTTCTATTTTTTGAGACTGGCTAGTATTGTCAACAACAAATATCAGGGTAGAAAGCAGAACTGGTTAACAGCAAAAAAAAAAAAAAATTCACTTTGAGTTTTTTTTGGGATGGGTGGGAGCAGTGCCATTTTAAAATTGAAAAAAGTCCAAATTGTGGCAAAACCCTCAAAGATTTCCTCTTTCCATAATTCAGAAGAACTGAGCAAATCTTTGGGGGATTTTTGTTTTTTTTAATTTGCTTTCTCTTATTTTTCAAGTCACACAAGCACTGAAGGAACTCAGCTGCCTGAAAAGAGGATGAACCATCAGCATTTAACTAAACAAGCTCCTGATGAGCCTGGGACGCCTAGTTCTCAAGCTGGGTGGGGAACCAGGATGCTGGGACTGCTCTTCCATATGGGCAGCTTTCCCACTTGCCCAATTCCCACTGGAAGGTTTGGTGAAATCAATAAATTCTAAGGACAAACACGTCATTCAGCAGCAGCATCTTCTCAGAAAACACGGCTTGGTGTAAGCACTCTACCAATTCCTTTAGTAAGCAACTCTCCAAGAGAACACAATGTTGAATACAAACAGATCTTTTAAAAAAACAGACAAAAAGGAACAAAAACACATACAAACATCTATTCACTGATGGCAACAAGGTCATTTTAGCAACTCCTATTGAAGCATTTCCTTTCTCTTTAGCAACATGATTTTTATGAACTTGTCCTGCATAGCTAAGACCAAGTACCCTTTTTGTCATTTTTCAGTACATTCAAAGCTAAAACGATTGCATTACAGTCCAGGGGACATTCTCCCTTTTTCCTTAATTGAGACAAATGCTAGTACAGAAATCTCTGTCTCAACTGCTTCAACTCTGGCTTCAAGGAGTATTTTTCTGTTTCAAGAGGCAAACACACAGCATCAACTGTAGTTTGTTTAGATCAGGTGCAACCTTCACCCTACCAGGAAACTGCTGGCCACTCAAGGCTTGAACATTTGTGTTTAAGTATCACAAGCAGCCTCCTAGGAGAGCCCTGCTGACTCACTTCATGCGTTTTCTGTTCTATGTAGAAGAAAAAGCACACAGCAGTGCACCTGAACACACTTACTGAGCTTTTACTTGCATTTACTTGATACTTAGGCATGTTGAGCCATTTGCATTTGAGTCCGGATCCAAATTTCCCCTAAAGTTTAACAAATATTCAAAGCCTGCCTTTTGAACAGAACAGGACCTTAAAACTGAGCTGATTTATTAGGAGCTAAGATATCTAGACATATACTACAAAGAAGAACTTTCAAAGATATGCTGTTTCCTGGGGTTAATGATAAGATGGCAGGACAGACAAGTGGGATGTTGACTGTACCTAATTTCAGCTAATCATTAATCTCCCAGAGATATCCGGTATGCCTTGATAGTCCTGGCTGTTATGAAGTGCAAATGAAAGAAAAATGAACTTTTGCACCCCTACCTTCTGAGTAGGCAGAGCTTCGTTTTTTTTGTGTGTGTGTGAAAAAACAGAGGGATTAATAGTCTGCACATCAGCCTGTCAGTTTGCTTGGTAAATCTCCTCACATCCTCTTCTGCCCATATTTCTGAAATCTATTCTCTTCCCATTTCTGACACTAAAACAGACAAGTTTACACCATCTTACACATTCATCTGACCCAGAAAAAACTATCATTCTTGGTTTCTGATGCTGTTCTGTGCTTTACAACTCCTTAAGGAAAATATTTGTACTTGATGATCCTTTGTGGGTCCCTTCCAACTCAGCTTATTCTGTGATTTAGTAGCTCATGATACATCATCATCTTTCACAACATCTCTTTCAAAGTGTACAGAACAACCTAAAATAACAGCTCTCTTCCAGTGAAGGTAGGAATTTAAAAATGCCCAGCACCACCACCTAACCAGTATAACTCACCTGGAACAGACAGCTCTCTCTAGAACAAATAATACCAAGACCCATTTTTTATTTAAACTCAACTCTTATTTTGCTTCCTCTTCACTTCTTTTCTATCATTTATAGTTATCAATTTTAAGTTTAGACTTCTGGAAAAGAGATCATCTTGGTAGTGAAGGCAATCGCTCTTCTTGCAGGAGTTTACCTTCTTGATGAGGCTTTACCTTCTTCAAACCCTTTTTCACTCAAACAGGGCTGTGAACTGGAGTCTCCAAGCATCACCGAAACTAAGTTACAAGTGCTGGATCTCTAAACTGCCACATAAAGTTATGGCTGTAAATATTTAATATTCAGTATTAAAAATGAAGGGCTTTCCTGCCTGAACAGCCACATGAACAGCTTCAAAGTTCAAAGGCACTACTTTCTCTGCATGAAAGTAAAAGAAGAAAGGCTGGGTGGAAGCTTGAGGCAAGACGACACCCCACAAGGTAAAAATAAAATCAAACAAAAGATAAAACAGCCCTGACAGTCACAGGAACAAGCTAAACACTGAGTCAGCAATTATTTTTGAATTGTTTATCCTGTTCCACATTGTGCAACTGGTCTGCAAGACTTACCGGGCAGGCAGCTCACGTATCTGATTGTGGCCAACATCCAACACTTCCAGTTTCCTGCTGTCACACACCCACTCAGGCAGGTTTTCCAGGTGATTTCTATGAATAAAGAACACAAAGAGGTGTAACTAAATGATCATTGAGATGTAAAGGCTATTAAGAATACAGCCTCAAGAGAGATGCAGATACCTGCAGGAAACAAATCTCCTACATAGCATGTTTCCTGTATTGTATCATCCCTCCTGCAAGGGCACTACCAGTGCAGTCAGGTCCTGAGTTAGGGGGCAAGAAAGCTAACAGCAGTGCTATCCCCCCTACATGTGCAGTCACTAAGAAAGTGGAAAAAAAAAATGCTTCCAAATTATCAGGGGAGTATTAAGAGTATCAGAGTACCAAAACTGAAATCTCTCCATGGAGAAGAAAATTTCTGAGATGCTCCTTGGAAGATACTCACTCCCTACACAGTTGAAATATCTCTTTGATCCCTCAAATTCAGTCCTGAAATCCACGCTTCCATTCTTTAGCTATCTCACTGAATAGAGCACAAATTTTTTGTGCGTATCTTTCAAGCCAACTGTTTTGCTTTTCTTGCATTTGTCTTCACAGCAACTAACCCTTTTGGAAACTAATGTCTTGGAGGCAAGGTTTTCCAAATACTGCACCGAAAGCATGCAAATAGGCACTGTGGAGCACTCCTGCATCCTGCCTTAAAGACAAAAATTAGCAGCACAAGGTACGTGGAGGAGATTGTGTGCATATGCATTCACATAACGACTACTTCAGTCAGAATACACAGATGCAAAACTGGGCATCAAATGACAGTCAGGCACTCATAGACCTGAAGTTCAGGAACAGGACGCTTATGAAGCATGAATATAAATCAATCATGTACTCATATCCTTTAGTTTACTCCTGCAATAGTCCTCAATCAAAATATGCATAGGATATTTTAATATTTTAATAGCAACCCAACCCCTCTTCTCAGATAGCTTCCTTTCTGATCTCAAACTGATTTCCCAAATTCCAAGAGAGCCAAAAAGCTAAGGACACCCTACCCATTTAGTTCCAATACCATCACTGAAATGAAGCACAAAAAGGGTTTTGTGATCAAAAGCATGCATTCTGCACCAATTTCATTAACAAATAAATGGAGAACACAGCTTTACAAAGATCGCTTTTCAATAAATCATTTATTTAGTCACACCAGTGTGTTACATTTGGGTGCACAATGTGAGTAACTCAGGGCTGATGATACTTTCAAGTTGACGGCCGTTAGCCCAGGTTAGCTCACTAATTGTTATGATCACCCTCAATAGCATGAGTGCTTTAAGCAGGTTTTTTAATGAATAAGATTATCACTTCAAATGCAGATGAGTAATTTCTTAAATAAGACAGCCATTAAGCACATGTATAAATGTTTTCCTGATTCATTCCTGGAACTGTAAAACAAACTAAAACACCCCCTTTTCCATTTCTTCCCTTATCCCACCTTCCTCATTAAGGTGAAACTTAGGTATGCATTCAAATGGAAACTGCAGACATCCCTGCAGCAGCCAGACCTGCAGAGAACTACAGGGAGCTGCAGGAGCTGCCAAAGTGATGAGTAAACTATCAAACCATCACCTACACTGGGCTTACGATGCAGACATATCCAGAAAGTAACTTCTGTACAAGTCTCAGATTGGTGTGCATTTAAATCATCATGTTCTAACTCCATAAGACAGGAAATCTTTAAATCATGGAAACTCTTTAACTATAAAGGAATACAAATTTTGCTTTGGGCAGTAATTTAAAAAAAAAAAAAAGTGAATTTATAAAAAGAAAACAGGAAAGAAATGACCAGTAGAAAAAAAAGCATCCTCTAACTCTGCAAATGAGTCTTTTCTTATCCCAAGGTCCAATTCCTACCCCCACTCCCACCCAGCAAGATGCCAGTGAATGTCATTGTTCTATAAGTCTCTTTGATTTGTATTTCACAGGTCCAAAAAAACCATACCCTTACCTAGAAATATCCATATAAGCCAGGCAATTAGGAACTGGATACACATCAAGGTGAACAAGTTCTAGGGGAAAAAACATATGTAACAAGAAAAGTGGTGATAAAGATTTGCACTTAAATGACTGCTCCACAAGAACTATTTTAAGAGCTAACACCCAGAGATTTCAGAGCACGTCAATAACCTAAAAAACTTCTGAAGATCTGGACCTTTGTGAACCCTTTGTGAGTTCTGTTTCTTTATTATGTCTTAGTACATTTGCTATGCTACATTGTACTTGCTATGACAGACACTGCAAAACTGATCAGGGACAAGAAACTGGAGTATTTTTAAAGTTTCATGGCAAATTCTCATTTTTTTCCATTTTTGTCACAAGAGCTGCAATTTCACCTCTGCCGCCCTCTGCCCAGAAGAGTCAGTCACAAAACTGCTCTACTTTTTTCTCACTAGTCACTTGAGATATAAGTATGGGAAGGGAACCTGCCCACTATAGAACAGCAAGTTACGGAATACCAGAGTCCTTTAGGTCATGGCAAGATCCAGAGTATTTGTCAACACATTGTATGAGCCTTGGCATGCCTGTGGAGTTCCCAGTTGCAGGCAGCCTTACAGATCTTTCATAAAACGACTACAGCTAGTAATGTTATTATTGAAGCAATCAAAATAGAGTTCGTATCTTAAGGTTTTAGGTAGCTAGTGCTTAGTACTAAGTTTAAAAAAAAACCCAAAACCAAACAGACATTTATTTAAGCCAAAAGAAAATCAACTAAAGTGCAACTGTAACAAGCTGTTTCTTTGGAAGATGAGATGAAAACAAGGTGGCCGAGGGTGCGATGAGTGGACAGCCAGGGGGAACAGCAAGACCAAATAGGCAGTTGGTTGCAAGACATGGGTTGACTTGGATTCTCAGCCCACATTGAACAGCACATGCTCAGATTATGTTAACTTTTCTCAGCTACAAAGATCCTGGCATGAATACTTAACGAAGGCGCAGGCTTAGATATCGCTAAGATGACAGCCTTTTAAAGGCAGTTCAGACTGCTCATCAAATTCACAGTTCTCCAACTTTGCATTTTCTTTATTCCATACTGAACTACTCCAAATGATATAAATGGTGATGCAAACTGAGTAACAGCAGTTTCCAGAGACAGATCAAACAGATCCTGTTCACGAAACACAGTTATTTAAGTGAAGAAGGCTGCATTATTTTTATTATCAAATATGAGTAAATGAAGTTACCATTATGAATTTCATAGCTTTCTGGACAGGGAAAGCGGCTAGAGGGAAGAGCAAAAATATATATTGTTTTGGTTTGTCTCCCAAATGGCCACTTGTTCAAACTTTCTCAGTGCAGGGAAAAGCAGTAAATGCCTTACTGGTTTTAGTAGAGTAACACACCAACGCAACTGAAACAACTGACCAATTCAAGAACCCTCCCTACTGACATAGAGAAGAATTTCTGAGGTTTTCGCAGTTCTCAGACCTCCAAATTGTGTTATTTGAAAGTCGCTTCTGAAGCTCAGAACTGCCAGTATCATGACACAGCACATGTGAAACCCTTTTATCTAGGACCACGTCAAGAGCCTCCTGAACACGTAACACTGCACTCCACAAGCACCCCACAGAGAACCAGGTACGATGACAATATGATGTCAGATGATGACAACAGATGACAATACCACAGTGGCCCTGAAAATGCACTTACCATTGCAGGAAGCATACAGCGCTTTGAGAAAATACCCACTGATTTTCAGGGTCACCAGTTGATTCCGTTCACAGTGTAACACTTCAACGTTGTTAAAAACTGTTGCATCCAGCTCCCCAAGTTTGTTGTCTCGCAGATCCAGTTGGGTCACATGATGCAGAAAATCTATCTCATCGGCCTCCAATTTCCTAATTGAATTCAATCTTGCAGACAAAAAAAGGAGATTAGGTGTAGTTCTGTGGCAGGCTCCTGCTGAGAAACCATTGCCCGCTCTACAATCAATCAGCTGCACTGGATTAAACTAGCACACTTTCGGGTTCTGATCAAGGTTGATTTTTAATACTTTCCCCTTTGTTATGTTGCGCTTTTCATCCTTTGAAAAGCAGGATGGATATGCTCTGTAGCTTTATCCATCATGACAAAGGAATGATGACACCAAGCTCCTTTCTAAACTACTTTGAAAACTACTGATGATGAAAAGCTCCGCAAGAAGCTAAGTATTACTATTACTGTGCCTATAAAAATAAAAGATGATCTAGCTGTTATTTGTGCCCAGTAGTTTGGAAAAGAACAAAACCTTTACAGTTCCTGCTGGCCTATCAGCTGCTGGAAAAATCCAGCACATACAAGTAAGCAGCATGTATTGGAAACCCTTGCCTTACTGAAACGCCAAATTGAGATTTATGAATTCCCATATATTTGCTTTTCGCCTCTCCATGTTTCACAGCAAGCAAATTCAGAGACCTAAAAATGGGTGTTGAAAGAACACAAAGCAAAAATCCAAGACGACTGGGCCCAACAGATAAAGAGGACAGGTTTTACACATCTTCACTGCAGTGCATTGGTGCTGTTGATACTCAGCAACTCCCCCAGAAGTTGTGACTGAATGAGATTATCTATAACCCAGCAATGTTTAAGACTGCAGAGCACTCCAAAGAGATCAGTTTCAAATTCTCTGCTCTGAGCAGAACACTAAAATCAGTATAGTAATTTCTGCTGGCCCACTAAGCCAGCTGAGCCCTCCCTAGAGCAGATAAGGACAAATACCTGCAGTTCTTCTGTTGCTCCTGCTTTCAAATCATTGCCTTCTGTGTAACAGTTGTGTTTTTAGAGCAGCTACGTCTTCCAGTTAAAAGAATAAGGGTAATACGTGCCCTCCAACACCACCGTACCTTTCCTATTTTCAATTTGCAAGCAGTGCTACTTTTTGATTTCACAGAAGCGAAGCACTTCATTGTACAGCAAATACAATATTTACTATTTCAGGTAGTGCCACAAAGAACCACTGTTCACTGCCAGGTGCAGAAATGATGCAGCAGACAATGAGAGGGCTGGAACTGCACTGCTGGAATTCATGGCCAGGTCAGCCACAAGACCCCTTCTCTGAGGACAATTTATTTGCTTTTAACATATGTACAAACACACAGACATATTTTAACCCTACCAGAAACACTTCAGAGTTCATCTACCTATTTTAGCTAAACTTATGCTGGCCCTTCCTAGACTGCAAAGTCGGACAGCTACACAGTGGTACGGTAAAATAAGTTTTATCTTACTTCAGCTTAACTACATGGTTCCAAAATTCACTGTTATATGGACCTCATGGTCCAGGCTCTGAACTGAGTCTTGACCAGCTGATTGCAGAATTTGTCTTCCCCAAAAGACCATAAGGATAGAGAACCATCTCATACCAGAGCCATTTGTACTAAGGATCTGTTAGGACTCTTCTGAGGGTGGCAATAAAATAATATTACTCATGGTGCCCAAGGCCTTTTAACATACCAAGAAATATTAAGATATCTATTTTTGCCCTTTCACCTTCAATGCCCTTTTCTTCACCTCACAAGTCTGTAACATTTCAGATAGAAGCTTTTTGGATCAGGGACTATCACGTCTATTACACTAACACTGCAGCAACAAGAACTCCAGGAATCACAAGCGTCTCAGGCTCTGTTTTGTTTGATCCTTCGGTGTAAACATTCATTCCCCCTAAAACTCATTTTTCTACCTATTGATCCCCCTAAATGCTCCCACTTCCTCAAAGAAGAGTGCTAAGTCATGGCAAGTACTGGGAGTTACATAACACCACCAGAAACATGGTTCAGTGGACAAACACAAGAGATTTATACCCAGAGGCAATTCTGACAGCCAAAGAGAAGCCATTTCAACACAGATAATTTAGGGTCACTTATTCTTCCCCTTTTCCGAATACCTACCTTAGATCCACATGCTTAATATGAGGCATCCTTTTTAACACCTGTAGGTTCAGGGTATCCATGCAGTTTCCTGACATACAGAGTTTATCCATGGCAGTCAGCTTCTCCAGCACTCCAGGAATGTCAGTGAACTCGTTGAAGGACAGACTCACATAGCTGAGTTGATGCATATGCTCCAATTCATCAGGAAGGGACTGGAGAAAGTTGCCATCCAGCAAAAATGTCTGCAAGCTATTAGAAGAGGGGAAGGGAGAGTGAACAAAGTGAGTGACCTGTTAAATCACATTTCCTTCCTATAAACACACAAATGTGCTGCAGTTACAGTGACATAAAATACACAAAAGGGCAGCAGAAAGAAAAATGTTAATGAATAACACTGTAACATCTGCTACAGAAGATATCCACTAAATAATTAAAAGTTTTGGCAACTATGAAATGTAGGCTGTTAGACAGTTCTATCCTCAAATGTCTCCAGAACTACAATTTGTATGACAGCTGAAGAACATAAGCAAGAAGGCTTAAAGATTTTCTTCACCATGAAGGTGACCCTTGTGTCAAATGTGGGAGACTGGAAGAGCTCTGAGGCACAAAGTGTGCTTTCCCTCCATCCACAATTGCTTCCGTATGGATCTACAAGCCAGTTTGCTCTGACAAAACCCAGTCAAGTTTAAACTGTTTCTCATTGCAGGAGTACGTAGAGTCACGAAACTCCTTGTTGCCTTTATTGTTGTCAGGCTGTGTATGTGAAAGTTCTAAGAAAGTACTTGCTTGTGCATTTCGCCTACAACTGCTGGAATGCTTCTGAGGGCATTGCAGGACACGTTGAGTTCAGTCAGGGTTGGGATACCGCAGACTGCCAGTGGGAAGTCTCCTAAATTATTATTCGAAAGGTTAAGGCTCTTCAATTTGGTGAATCTAAAATGAGACAAGAAAAAGCAAAGGAAACAAATAAGTAATCCACACCAAGTTGCCTCACAATAATTATTACAAAGCAAGTTTGGTTATGTAAATACAAATCTCATGCATTTTTAGTTTATATACTCATGACAACCAGGGAAACCACCAGGCACTCAAGTTCAACACCACTTGTAAGAGCTCACTCATGTTAAGCTGACAAAGAGAAACAGGCCCTCCTGAATAACACATTAAACGTATTTTGCATTGAGTGTAACAAAGAACAAACCCCTTGCCATCCTTACGATATATTTCACTTCTGTGGCATCTCACCCTGTACTAAAGCATTGTTATTTTTCCTGAACACATTTTTGGTAGTAAAACTACCCTTGTGACACAGGTTACAAGGTGCAGGAAATTCTCAGACTATTTGAACACTAATTTTTTGTGGTGCCGCTGACCTGTGCTTAAGTCCATTCATGTTTGCCTTTCCAACAAAAATTCCCATTAGAATAGACTGGTTTGAATACAACTGGGAAATGTGTTGAACTAAAACAGAATTTAGCACAGCTTCTGTAGTGACAGAGGCAAAATTTTGTCCTTGACGAGTCACAGAACTCTTAAAAGCCCCTTGGTTTATCACATCAGACAAAAAAGCAACTTGCATGTGTTTGCCTTATTAAATATGACCAAAACCATTTAAACAAGAAACCCAAGAAGGGGACAATCCAATTAGCCAGCCTGCATGTTCAGCAACATTATTATGGTTGCCTGACAACCACTGGGAGGTGTGCCTAAAGCCAACTAAAAGGATGAATGAAAAGATCTGTGTCAGATTCCGATAGATGGGAGGAAGTTTCTTTTCTGGCACGGTTTATACCAGGACATTTTATTTGGGCTTAATTTCCCTTCATTAAGGATCAAGTCCTTTATTTGTGAGCAGGCTTTTATATAACTTGGCAATGGAAGCAAAACTGCACCTATGAGTGCTGCTATTCCACATAAAAGTAATCTCCAGCAGTATGTGCCAGTGTATCCATAGCCTCTCCATCAGCCCAGCACATTCCTACCTCAGGAACTTTGCCCTCCTCCACCCAGAAAACATGGACAGCAAACACATCAAGCATTAAAAGGTTAAAGAGTTTTAATAAAGAGACTTAAAAATCCCTAGCAGCTACTTCAATCAACTGGCACACACCTCTAGTATTGCCTAAGTCAAACTCATGTCACTGACTAAAATTCAACTGAAAACGTAAGCAGTGCCTTTGCATGGTACTTCAGTGAGGGCTGCTGAGCCCCAAAGACAGGCTGTAAACACACAACATTTACACAGGCTGGCAGCAAGCAAGAGAATGCTGTACTCTCTAGTGGTATTCTGGTGCAATGATGGCAGAAGAAAAAAAAATAGAAAAATCACTGCCAGAGTTATCACAAATTTTCAACACCCTGTGCCATGCTGGAGGTAGAAGTTTGGAACAAAGTTAGATGAAGACTAAAGGAAATCTTGCAATCAAATTAGTGCTGCAGGGGAAAAAATGCTACTGTGCAGAAACAATGACTAGTCTATCTCTAAAGGGAGAACTGTAAATCAAAAAGGAGGCAAGGATAAGTTAACTGATGTTAATACGGGCTGCTAGCCAGAAAAATAAATATGCACATTTTTAACACTATACCTTCATAGTCCTCTATTTTGAGAGAAAGGACTTAAAGATCTTGAACCTAGAACTGAAACACACAATCCTGCATTTATCTTGAAGATAACTGTAGATTTATGGCACAGATATACTGCCTTGAAATTTGGGGTGTTTCTGTGGTGGAACAGCTGTCCCACATCATCCTCAAAGTTGGCTGCATATACAAACAAGAGTGCTCCAAGCAGTGGACTCTGAGCCTTTAGAATATTTTTTCCCAGTATTTAGGCAAGTACAAAAATAGTAGTAAAGACGGGAAGATTAACTCAAAATAACTAAGCTGCTGGAGAAACATCAAAATGTAACCTTTCCAATTTTCAAGCCAACCATGAAAAAAATTAACTCATCTAACAATTACACCGAGGCTACAGCCTTTACCCGTGCCACTCTGTAGTCTCAAAAGGATAGTCTCAGGGCTTTTGTCCGCAAGACAATCTACTAGAAGATCCCAAATACAATCTTGAGATAAAATTACAGAAGATAAACTAACAGAGGAAAGAGGATTGGGGCAGCAGGTGGTAAAAGAAGCTAAGAAATACAGTAACTAACTCCAGTGTAGTGTTCAGCTTCAAAGTTTTCTGCACACATTCTTGTGCATAACTGCTATAGGACAAAGAGGGGGAGGGAGGAAAAAACACTCCCCCTCCCTGACATATCTGGATTACATCTCTACTACTCTAACGTATGTTGTAATGTGTGCTTATTAAAGGTCTTTGGTGAGTAATCTAACTACTCAGGACACAAACTGAACTGGTTCACAGGTCTATGTAGTATGCAAGCAAGGATGAATAGTACATCCAGTATTGGATAAACTCGTACAAAATGCATGCAGAAGTGTACATCAAAAAATCCACAAATGAAAGTGCCTTGTTAAATCACATTTACAGAAATGCTGAAAGACAGACACCATAGTCTTAGTTAAAGTTAAGAGACTAATTTAAGACATCTGGCCGGAAAGAGGTATTTTCTTCCCCCATTGCAAAGAGGTTAATTTAGAAAATGTTAAAGTCATATTTCTTCTCATGGAGCACTGTCAAGTGCAGAACATTACTGAGCCAAACTAGCAGGCATTTGCTCAAAGTTAAGATCTAAGTCTACCTCTCATCTGTGGCCACTCACTTCCCACTATCCACATCGCAAACAGGCTGGTGCTCTTCCATTATGGAGCACTGTCATGGTGCACATTTAAAATGCTGAATTGTTTATAGTGCTTCTTATATCTAGATAGATTTACAGTCACTCACACCAGTATCACTTGTATATCACATCCATATAAATAAGGTAGGAGAGAAGTATTTTACAGACTCAAGTTTTCTGTTGCGGTTGAGTCTGCAAAGCGTCAGGCTTCCAATAGATTTTACAGAGCAACATCCTTGCCGTTTTCTCACATTCAAATCTTTACTCTTATCAGAAGCAGGCGCATACATCAGTGCTGCCCACATGGCATTGCTACAAAGAAAAAAAGGCACAACATTGCTCGTTTGAGGCATGACAGTGCAATAACCTCATATCAAGTCCATACATAGGCTTTTCGTCCTCTTCTCCCTTCTTCCATGGTTCCAGACTTAGTAAAACTCTCTTAGTAAAAGTCACCCTGAAGAACAGCATCTCTCAATACACTATGCTCAGTTAGCTTACTGTGCTTTCTATTGTCATGGCCAATATATAAACACTCACTTTGCTGAACAAAAATAGCCCTACTTTAAGCTAGAGCAAAATGTTGACATGTCAATCCTTGGGTTTAAACACGCAATATGACTGAACACTACTTGCCCTAATTGAGCCAAAAACTGCCCACTATTTAATTCTGAAGCTGCCACTTCAGGAAGGGCTTTAGTTTGACACATGCAAAATAAGGAGAGGGACTAACAAGAGAAGTTTGTATCACAGCAAAGCAACGAACTGACTGACGTGCTAATTTCAAATTCAGACCCACCCGCTGTGAACAGCAGAGGAATTTCCATCACACAGTACAGCATTTGTGTTGCACTATGTTTGGGTCAAGGGTAATAGTGTATTCCAACTGGTGGTCATACACCATCATTGAAATGCAGCCATAACAGCCTCACCTGACAAAACTGATCTTGCCTTACTCTTACCAAAAACAATTAAAAAGCAGTATTTTACTACACCTGAAAGAGAAGGCATGGTTTAATAAAGAACTCGGTCTAAGGAAAACACTCACTTTTCCAAACCTAACTCCAGAACCTGGGCTCTCATGACTGCACTGTGGTTATAGCTCAATATTATTTTCAAGCAGCAATGGAAGTGTCCCTCAGTTTCAGCACCATTTCTGAGCTGAACGATGGCGTTTGCCTTGCAGTGCTGTGACAAGTTTTGGAACTGAACTAAAACTTGCCACCTTCTTGAACACCTGCTACTTTGGCCAATTACTTAATCATGAGGAGAATTTCCATAAAATTCTGCCACAGCAATTTCCTCCTTGGAAATAAAAGGTGCAATTTACTCCCTTTTTGCAGTTGTGTTGGATTCCCCATCCATGGCCTTACTGCCTAAGGGAGCTGCTAGCCTAGTGCTAGAAATATTGTCATAGCATTCCCCTTCCAGAAAGGTGTCATTGCAAAAGTCTTAAATTAGTAAGACAATTCAAATGAACAAATAATCAGATATTAAGTCAAATTCAGACTACCTCCAAACTTAACATCAATAAAGCTTTTATTATATTACATAGTTGGTAGGAGTACCATGAAGACAAGAGAACCAAATATATGTTTTGTTGGTGGAAATAACCTGAACCTACACTACTGCACAATGCAGTTCTCAATTTCTGCACATACCTACCACACACTGCTTCATATGGGGAGAAAGACTGACCTCAGAGGAAGGACAAAATTCTTAGGAAAAAATAGTGAAAATATATTCATTTCTTCTCTACTGGAAATTTATAACTGAAATACAAAAGCATCAACTAGGGGTGGACTTCCAAACTGAAGCATGTTTAACTACATGAAAAGAAAACCCTTACTTTCGAAGCCATATCAGAAAAAAGTAGACAAGTAAATTGAACACTGATACACAATAACTGGATTCCACCAATATGTTCACTTGTTGAAACATTACTTGGAAGAGATACTGCTGTACTCAGCCTTACAGTTCACTAAAGTGAATCCAATTCATCCAAGTGCAATTTCTACTTTTAGACTACACTATTATAAAAAATGCTATTTTTATAGCATATAACTTACTGCCATTTATTTTTCTTATACCACTACTAAGTTCACTGTTCCAATTTTAAAAATGAAATTTAAAAATTCAATGTGTTTCAGGCATTAAACCAATTTTGAAATTGTCCCCACTTAGTTATTTCCAGGGACTTAATTTTATTATTTAATTTTTCTTTAATTAAATGTCACTGATTTTTGCTCGCTGTTCATGAGGGCACTTTCTTGAGATCACAAAGATACACAGGAGTTAAGGAGAACACAGTCATGAAGGTTTGGAGAGATGCATTAACAAAAGCAAACTCTTTCTTCAATGTCTTTACAAGCTGGATAAAACAAAAGCAGTGAAGTTACATAAACAACAAACTCCAAGTGCCATCTTTAGCATTACAAATATTTTTTAAAAAAAATTCCAAAGCTACAGAGACAAGAAAATAAGTGTAGCATTAAAACCTAGCAAGCACTCGATGGGGTTTGTTACTTGTAGACCTCTGTTGTCAATACCACACCAACCTTTCCTCTTGCCCTGCTGCTTGGATGACTGCACTTCAGTGTTTGACTTCAAGTGAAAGAGGAGAAACTATATAAAAGTAAGGTTTCCTCCTCTCCAAGACCAACAGAGTTGTGAGAGGAAGCTCTCCGCATCTGCACACACCATGGAGCAAGAAAAGGTAGCATGCTCCACATTTAGGATTCATTTGAATACCAAAAAATAACCCCAACCAAAACCCAAACCACTAACTAAAAAATTAAAAAACTGAAAAAACCCCAAAACAAAACAACAAAACCCAAACCCTATAAACAACAAGGAAAACAAACAAAAAACCCACTCAAAACCCAAACACACATCCCTCAAAACAAAGGGGAAAAAAAAAAAGGAAAAAGCTCAAATCTTTTCCAGTGCATCTACTGGCAGTGCCCTGTGGGGCCTGACAAGGGGGAAGATGCATAATTGACATGCATTAAACCATCCAAGTTTCTCCACTAACCGCAGTTTCATACGCTAATAGCAATAATCACAAGGAGGACCCCAATGCACTTTGAGGCCAACCAAGTGGCAGGCTGGAGACTTTCCTCCCTGCTGCTCAGCCTCTAGGTACAAGCAAAGATCAAGCTGCATTTCACACTGACTTCTAGCAACCTTGCCTGCTGGGTTCATACCAGTTAGGTTGGCAATACTGGTTCCCCCTCACTTCCAAGTGTTCTCTGAACAAAGATCACATTTTAAATTACTTCCTTACTGCACAATGAATTTGTAAGGAGGGTTTAGCTTGAGGTTGCCTGGAATCCTGGGTTTTCAGATAAAAATAGGAAGTTGCAAGGGATTTCAGAAACACTTGCATCATTAATTCATAGTGCTCTAGCCTTCTCATAACCTAGAGATGCATCTTCAGATTTCTGCCACTATCCCCGAGGAGTTTCAGCTGAGATGCCAGAGAAGGCAGTTCATTTCTAAAAGGGCTCTGGGAGAGAAAAGATACCAACTGATCTTAAGATAAAAATCCATATAATCACTGTTAACAACCACAATCAGAATAATAGTTCATTCTTTAGATAAAACTGGCAAGCATAATTTTATTTTTAAAACAACTTTGTGTCTTATTATATCTCCCTTTTCTTTTCCTTATTTTTCTTTTAAATCTGCAACAGTCTTATCTTAAAAATCCACATACTGATAACTTACTTTTCAACATTAACAAGAAAATAATGTTCTTCATCCCAACCACTTTTTCCAACAACACCAACTGAAACAATTACTTATAAATATAAAGTGTTCTCAGTCCAGTGAAGCAGAGCAACAGTAAATAAAGACTAGGGTCTAATCTTTTGCTTCAAACCTAGAGCAACAGTACTCTGCAAAATTAGCAAGCCTGAACTCTTGTTAGCATTTCAACTGGGGAATCTCCTCTCTTCTCCTAAAGAGAAACATCCTTTCCTGTAATTTTAAAAAAGATTCTGTGAGGGAGAACAAGTAGCATCATTTGCTACTTTTTCCAGCACAGATGAATTTTCAGATGGCTTACTTGTATACATAGTATACAGATACATATATATTCCCTGATAAGCAGGAAAGAAAGAGAGGTAGCTGTATTTACCTTTCAATATTCAGACAGTTCAGTTATGGAAGTTAAGAGCTGCAGAGCATCTAAAGCAACAAAAAGGGGTTGAGTGGACAGTAAAGCAAGTAAAAGTGCAGCTACTGGGAAAAAAGTGTATCTACACCTCTGTACACCTTCAGATACCATGTACTGAGCACGACTAAACATTTTATTCATAAAAGCAACAAATTATATTATTTTAACAACTGAAAGAAGCAACTGCATAAACAAAAATAGAAATTCCTTTTTTCCCCCGATACATTCCTGACTGTACCTGCCATGTCAGTACATCATTACTATGACCCAGCTGCTTGCAAGTCTACTGAGTGGGTGGCTGAAAAGTTGGTATTTTATTGTGTCTTTGACACACTTGTTTTGAAATCCAGGATTCATTAAATTACCACCTAAAGCAATTTATTAAGAGTAACTTCAGCACCAAGAACTGCTTATAGCAAGATAAATTTTCCTGGACTGCCTTGCTAACCAGGTTTTATTTAAAAATTGTACCAGGAAGAGTAGGTATATAAATGCCAATGTGTTTTGTTCACAACATCGAAGCACATGGCTATTTTGGAGCCTTAAATACCTCTAGGCTTGATTCAGTGGTGCTGTGCCTCATGTGCGGCTGCAATTTAGCAATTCAGAATTTTGTATAAAAGCCAGCAGTACCAAATCAGAACAGCAGAGATTCTGTACTTGCTTTCCAGTGATTTGAGAGAACATGGGTGAACAAAAAAAGACTTTTGGTGTACTCAGTGAAGTTTTACTTTGCACAACCCCTATAAATATGAAAATGGTTTTATGGAATTGGATTAAAAAGAAAAAAAAATAAATCTGACAATGTGTGTTCACAGGGATGGCAAGCTTCACTTTACAGACGTTTTGATACTGGGTTTCACTAACAATTTCAAAACATATGGTGCTCTCCTCTTGCTAGATATTAGTGCATTTACTCACTACAGAAAACTAGCAGTCGAGCTGGCACACAGCTTTTTGGGAATACAAGTACAACTCAAGTTTTCCCACCCAAAGCAGAAGCCAGTTCTGTGTTTCTTAGGGCAGGAAGGAGATGGCTGGGGAATACACTCCTGAGTCCGGCTCATGCTTTTGCTGCGGTAGGGAGGCAAAAGACAACTGATGGGGCACAGCTTTTCCTAACCCTCAGCAGGAACTACCACTACTTCACACAGCCCTTCCCATTGGCACAGCAACAGAAACAGTGGCAATAGCTTCCAGCTACTCACTGCCGGGGTGATGCCACCTGTGCTGGGTGAAGATAAGGCTGGAGGACATCAAGCAAGCAAAGGGAAATGTCAAGGGCACGAGTTTCTGTTGCACTCAGATCCACCAAAACAGCGCTGTGTAACCTAATTTTTTTTCCTCCAGAAGTTCCCAGACCTGCCTCATGCCTTTTTGCCAAGCTCAAAGCAATGGAGGCAGAGCAGACTATTACTTGCTGACAGAATAGGACCAGCTCACAGAAGAATGAGAGGAAAACAGTTTTGCACCACCTCAGTTATACGCCACTTCTCCAAATTTTCCTTATGCAGAATCTCAGAAAACAGCAGAGTTATATTTTGTCACCTGAGCTCTTTCACTCTTGTATGTTCAGGCTCACATGTTCAGGCTCTTGTATGTTCCCACTCATGTTAGTGAGAGAAAAAATTTAACAGTTTATTAACTATCAGCAAGACTCATGAGCTGTTCCTACAACTGAAGTACCAAGAGAACATTGAACAGAGAATGAACATTGCCCATCACATTAATTATCAATGCTTTCTAATCCCTAACAGAATTAGCTGTAGGTACATGGACAAAGCATAATCAAGTATCTCCTTTACACTTTCTGATATTTAAATAGGAAAAATTATAAGAAGTTGTTAAAATAAGAGACATTGATTATTTGTCCATGTTCATTGCTAGCTTATGCTAAAATTCCACTTGCTATCTGGAGACCTGTGCTGACATCCACAGAACATTTAATCCACTCAGAATTCCTCTCCAGACTGTGTTCATAAGGTCTTGGAATTGCTGCCTGTTTTGTTTGTGAAGCAGACTTGCCGGGTTCATTCATCTTCCATTATGCCAAATTTTTTGTTTTTCCAAAATGAAATTGGAATGATATAAAAATACAACAGCCCGCATAATCCATCTTGTATTTTTCGGTTGTTTTTCAAAAAGGAAGGGATTTAGAAATGTGGTTTAAAACATTTTGTTTGAACAGGACCATCCACAAATATAATCCTGAGGTACTCTGCAATTCAGTTACCACTGAAATTAAAATCACAGCTTTATACTCAGTACGGGAACATTCATCTTTGCGAATACAGAAAGCCTGCTGATTCCACAGAACACATACATTAAATCATTCAGAGCACCAATCATGCTGCTGTCTACCTATTTGTTACATTCTCAGATGAGCTGCAGTGGAAAGAACTGGAAGGTCACAGCTACTAAGAAAGAAGAATTAGGACTGAGCAGAGTAGAAAGAGGACAGGAACCAGGCTGAATTTATGAAATCAGGGCTTTCTTTGCTTGGGGGGTAACAAAAAACTTCTTCACTTGGTCACATACAGTACTGTTCCTACCTAGAATGGCTCCCTTTGATGGGCAGCTCGCCAACTCATACTCACTCACATGAGTCAAAGGCTGAAGAACTACAGTCTGGCCTTAGTAGGTAGATAAAAACACATTATGAAAATTGCATTTTGGGCTGAAAATATCCTTCTATTTACAAGAAAAACATTAAGTTTCTTATGAAAGCCAGTCTGTTTCTAACACACAAAGTTAACCAATTTCTGAAGCATTACAGTCAGGCCAGCATTTCACAAGAGGAGGTAGTAATTTTTAGGAAAGCTCCTGCAGATCATAGCTCCAAGGACAGAGGAAGACTGGTAGAGCCATACCACTTTACCTTTGTAATTCACTAAGCGCTCTACTTGTAGATGGGCTGGGGTTTAGCCTCAGGAAGTTCTGCTTTAAATTGAGATGAGTGAGGTCTTGGCTATAAAACAGGTTGGCAGGCAGGTGCTCCAGGCTGCAGCATGAAAGATCCACCGAGCTTATGCGTTGTGATGCAACCTGGAAGTCAAGTACAACACCAATATATTAATACTGTAATAAAATAAAGAACATTTCCTTCACCTCTACCAGCATAACATAAACTGCTTTTTAAGCACAGCAGAAGTCAGTGTTGGCATATATAGCTGATCTAACACAGTTTACATAATTGCTACAAGTTATGCCATGATCTCTTTCTTGTCCTCAGTGCTTAAACCAGGTCCACAGACATCTAGCAGGGAGAAAAGAGCAAAGGTTTGTCAAATTAATAAGTGAAATGGATCCATTTCCATTTATGAAGTTATGTGATACTTTACAACCAGAAAAAAAATAAAGGTACTCGGCATAAGCTTTAGTTTAGTCCTTTGGGAAGCATTGCCTCCTCCAAGTGAGTGGAGGTGAGGGGTTAGCAGTCATCACTGTGTCTTGGCTTCATATGCCCAAGATGGGTATTAAATAACAGAAGAGTTATCCCATTTACACCTTACTGAAGAGAAAAAATAACCCAGCAGCAAAGCAGTGAGCACTCATCTCTTCTCAATGAATTAGAAGACTGTCCAAAAGTGATAGAAAATATGACAAAAACAAAACTGAGATCTGGGGGTTTAACACCGTTTTCTAGAAAGAAGAAGGTAAAAGAAACACAGTCTATAGAGGCTAAAAAATAATCATACCACCTAGCACTATATATAGCTAGCATCATTCCACAGAGACCTATAGGCAACTTCTTCAAGTAATGGCAATACTGCCCCTTTCCAAATGTCTACAATATACCTCAGTGACCTACATCCTGATGTTTTATTTATTTACTAGACTTCACTAAAAATAAATAAATGTCACCAGCAAAATCAAAAATAAACCCAAGACTGCAATGTAGAATGCTTACATTTTCTGTCTGACACTATCAAAAATATTCTTTCATAGAGTAGAGTCACAGACATGCTACATAGCAAAGCACCAGCACACAGTAATGCAAGGCAGTGGGGATGGTGGGCAAGGAGAAGGAGTCAAATACTAGAAGAAGGAGATGCCTTTTTGGAGCAGGCATGGCTTAACCAAAGGAGGAGAAGCAAACAACTTCACCACCACTTTAGACTTCTGGGACCACACCAACAGTGCTCAAATGTGTTCTGTCAGCTGCTTACACCAAAACAAGCTATCATTTCACTGGCCTTTTATGCTGGGATTCTGAAGGGACAAACACCGCATCTAAGGGGCAAAAAGAGGAAGAGACCGAACAACTCCAATACCCAGTAAGAGCTTCTCAACTCTGAGGAAGGACACACCACTCAATCTTCCTGGCAGAGATACAGTCCCTGCCACAAGTACTCTGAAACTAGAGGCACCAGGCTTTGAGGAGGTAAGTGAAGTAGCTTGCCACTGAAAGGAAGGCCACAGAAATTTTTTTTCCTCTCCAACGCAAGGTACAGAGGCCTTAGAATAAGTGGTTGCTATTATAAACACAGAGCCGTAAGCTTCAAGGGAAACAGACAGTGCAGTGTTTTTCTCCAATGCAACCATTAATAATCCAGTCCTCCCACATCCATTAAAACGCTTGAATTTTTGTAACTCAATTAGTTCAGTGCTTTTGTTACTATAGCTAGTATTTTTCTTCCCCTTGTAGTATGAGACAAGAATTATTCATAGGCTATACTGAGCAGTCATTTCTGAATGCTGGGTATTCAGTCTGGTTATGCCCAGTACTTGATCACACTGCAAACACAAGAGATGAAAAACTGCTGACACCCATTAAATTAAAAAGGAGGAATGTTTAATTTCAGGTGTAACGCTTGTATACACTGTTGCTCCAACTACTTGTTTGGAATGTGATATGAAAAGCAATAAGCAACCCAGCAGTGCTTAGCAAGGCACATTACTCTATCTCAAGAACCAGAAATGGGAACTCTGAGTGGGAATTGTGATAATGCAGCCAAACAAGATCAAATATACAAATTCTACTGTTGCCTCAAAAAAGGATGCAAATCCTTTCTTAAAACTGCCAAACCCTGAGAAATAAATCTAGTTAAAAGTAATTTTGTTTTTACAGGTTATATGTGCTGGTTATTTTCTGTTTGACTTTTTTTTAAAAAGGAACACTTTATTATACAAAGCATTTAATTAATAATTTCAAACAATTGACAAATACTGAATGATGCTTCTTCCAGAGAGATCACTGTAAAAGTTAAAACCATACTTTTAAAGGCGTTTGTTCTGGAATCGACTGTAATTTTATCAAAGTCTTTTTGTTACCAAACAGTACTCTAAGAATTAACTCCTGAATTGTTACAAGGAAGGCTCATATAAATATGCATAGTTATTCTCACAGGCAGGGATAAAGACTTTTCTCTTTTCATTGCTCAATACTGTTCTATAACAAATTCCTACAGAACAGAGCAACAAGATGAAAAACAAAGAAGAGCAACGAAGGAGAACATCATCTTAACAATACTTTCTTTCATTCACCAGAAACTTTCACCAGTTGTTTTGAAGTCGAATATTGAAATTCTGAAATTACATTGTTCCAAAACTGAACAATAAAGGAATATTTCAATCTTACAACTGTCTGCAATTGACTTAAATGCAGCAAGACTGCACATGCTCGTGTTTGCTATTGTTTATTAAAAGCAAAGACTTTTTTGTAAAAGATGATACAGTTCTTTAACAAAGCACTGGGTTTGCCTGACTCACTGTGGAGAATCACTGCAGAGATAAGCTGATAAAGAGTGGGAAAACACTCAGTAGAATATCCCTCACACTCAAAGAATAAAAAGCATCTGGAGAAAAGGACATTTTCTGCAGAAAATGAGTTTCCACTGGAAGAAAACAAAACCTAAACACTCTGCTGTAAATAAATACCTCAACAAGTTATCTGGGCTGCGTTCAACACACCCGTGCTCCTACAAAAATAGTGAGGAGAGGTGGTGCGGCAGCACTGCTAGAAGGAAAGGCTTTCTGGACACACAGGGAACCTGCATTATGGACTTGTTATGGTTTGTTTCATGTTTTCCTGTGGAAAACTCTTAAGTATAGCTGTTTGATATGCTATATGTACATACATAAAGATAAAACCACAAGCAGCACAATTCACAACTCCACAAGAAGAAGCCGTCATTGGCCAGACCAACCCCTCTCACACGTCTTCTCATCATATCCCAAACTGCACAGACCCTTCACGCTTGTGTCACATGAAACCACTGCTGCACCTGCACTGTACTTCCAGCACCAATAACACTGAGGAAATGGCTGGGGCAATGACCTTCTCGGAAGATGGTACATCACAAGCTCTCAATGACAGGAGCTACTGCAGGAGGAGGAGAGTCAATGCCTGTCTCTGAAAGACATGTAACATTTGACAGCCATGCACCTCAAACACAAAGCAAGATCTTGTACTTTTTAAGTCCATTTCTCTGTTGGTATATTTAATCATCAAAAAATATAAATAAACAATATGAAATATGCTTTCTCCATTCCCTGGACATGATTTTTAAACACTTTACAGTCTGTCATTGTGTTGCAATGTCCCCCACTGTAATACCAGAGGAGTAGTAACAGGATAAGGCCACACTAAATTTTGTACATCAAACCACAAAGTCCAGTGGAAGATTTTTTTTTTCCCAGTTCCTGTTGCAACCTCAGTTATGCATCCTAGGCCTACACTGTTGTAAGTTATTTTTTTCAGTTTTCACATGAATATGGCTAACTAAGTGTAGTTTTGAAGAAGTGATATACAACGTAGCACAGGTACTACAGAAAGCCCTGGGTCTACCCACTGCAAACACCAAAAATCTGTTATTGTGCTTTTAATTTTCCCACAGCAGCAACAAAATACAGATTTATTCTCCACATACCATCACAAATAATGCTGCTGGAGAGCACTCTCCCTCCCTCGGGCAGTATGCCTTCTGCTCCTCCCCACCTTAGAGCAGCACATGTGCCAAAGAAATAGGAATGTCCCTAATATGAAAACTCAGTTTTATACATGCATTACTTGTGCCACAATATACCTACAAATAAAAACAACTATTCAAAAAACCCAGCAGTACCTCTGATGCCTAGATTCCAGGCAACACCTCAAATAAAGGTTTGCCAAAGTGTTTTGATTTTCATTTTTTCTTTAATTATTATTTTTAAAAAGGAAACAGTATTTCAAGACTTGTGAAAGTACGGTATGGGTTCACTGTAAATCTTCAGCAGCTGGCAACAAAAATACAGAAAAATACTTGCATCAACCCATATTCTTGCTGCTTCTTGCTACACAGGGCTGAAAAACCACTTTGCTTTGTCCATCAGTATAATGACACTTCTGTCACTGAGCTATGCAACAAGACTCATTATCGTCTTTGTTTTAAAGCCTTGGCTATACTACAAAAATGATCTGTTGCTGACAATGGATGTCAGGAATGGGCACAGCTGAACCCAGCTGTATGGACAAACACAAGTCTTGTTTATACAAGGACATCTTTTGGTGTGACCTGTGGTGTGAATTTAAACCGATGTAATTATGTCTTTTTCCTGTTTACCCTCATCCCATTCCCTATAGCTCTATTCAGATAAGAAATTATTGCTTAGGACTTCAACAGAAGACAAAATAGCTAAACAGCCCACACTGTCAAACACAGTCAAACACAACAGCCAAATTCCCAGTCTGTTTGAACTGAGTTGACAATGTTAAATTATACCTGCTGTAGACATGCAATGCAAAGGCAGTTAAATTTTTCTCCTTTAGGTTTTGTTTTTAAACAGTTTGATAATCATCACATCCCACCAATGCCTGCACAAGCCTTAACTAAACAGTGATATATTGTCTTGAAATACCTGAACTAACTTAGAGCAAACAGGTTCTTCTCACCTCAGAACTAACCTTGCTTCAAATCCTAATCCTCCTTTCTATTCGAACATCAAAGCCCTGCTCAGCAGAGAGGCCTCCCTCCACTGAGCTGATTTCCACAGCCAGGAAGCACATTGGTGCCCTCAGTCACAGGCAAGAGCAGAAGAACTGTTTAGCCTGGTAAACAATCTAATGTCAAAAAACTTAATGAAGGGGAGGGGGGAATAAAAAATTTGCTTTTTCTTTAAAGCCATATATTTTCATTTTTACATGACAACTGTTCAAACGAATGCAGCCAAGGGTAAAAAGGTACTGGCTTTTCTGGCATCTCCTTTTTGTTTTCTTACAAACGTCAAATTAGATACACGCCAGCTCAAGCTAAGGGCCTTGCACAGAAAATATAAAACCCAGCAAAGGCTTGAAAGCCTGTCACTCAGATCCACAAGCCCAACAGGCAATGCCATAGGTCAGAGTAGTAATTCCCTACTAAGGTGAAGGGCAGAAGATGCACACCAGTGTGGCAGCACTCACAGGGCTCCTCTGCAGGTGAAGCAGCCAAAAGCCTCTGGTACAAATACCTCATGCCAGCAAGACTCGGGGGCACAAAAATTATTTAAACTTGTCCCTTCTCTGCTCTCCTTATCTCTGAATGAAGTTTTATAAGCAAACAGCTCATTTCTACTTTTGGCCCTTGTGCAAACTTCTAACAACTGAAAACAGCATTAGCAAATGTGTGTGGGGAGGGGGAAATGTGAAGGGGATTAACCAGAAGTTGGGCTCCCTCACCTTTTGTGATAGGAGACCAGAAAAAATGTAATAGATGTGAAAGCCGATGTCCCAGGTTTAACATAAAGATCTTGACAGCAAGAATTTGACAAAAAAGGTGGCATTCATCATCTGTCATTTGGAAATGCTGGGTAGTATCTGAAGCCATTACCAGATTATGAGTATTTTTGTTCCTCTTGGAGGAAAAGTACTCTTCTTTTAGAGATCATGTACTGGTATCGATATTACCCAGGGAATGATATCAACACCGTTCCTTGGTGGTAGTCACACTGGATGCTCACACTAAGATCCCTGCAAGGACAAGGCTTAAGATGCAACTTAGAGTTAAGTGTCAGTAATTAGCTGTAACATTAAGCTACTTATAATTCAGACATGTGAATATCCATTTGGTGGAGCAAGGAATATTAACATCCTTAAAACAGCTTGACTGAAAATAATTCATTTGTAAATACTGCCAAAGAGGTAGCAGTCTCATAAAAATTAAGAAATACCCCTTTTTCTGTTACTATTCCTGTTAGATTTATTTTTTCACAAAGACAAGCTGTTGTACTGCCAAGCAAGCAGACTTTGCAACGAGCAGCCCTCCAGCAAGGACTTTCTTCCAGCATTTTTTTTCATTTCAGCATGGGAAAATCATGCAGCAGATCCTCAAGGAAGCAATGCTAAGGCACATACAAGACACTAAGAGCAAATCATGCCTGGCCAGTCTGGAGGCCTTTTCATGACAGAGTGACTGCAGCGGTCAGCAAGGGAAGACCAACGGATGTCATCCACCTGGACTTCTCTAAGGCCTTCAACACAGTCCCACACAACATCCTTATCTCCAAACCATAAAGACATGGATTTGAAGGGTGGACTACTCAGTGGATAAGGAATTAGCTGGATGGATGCAGCCAAAGTTGTGGTCAACAGCTCTGTGTCAGGTGGAGGCTGGTGGAGGGTAGTGTCCCTCAGGATCACAGGTCTTACGACGGGTGCTCTTTAATATCTTTATCCATGACATAGTGAGATCAAGTGCACCCTCAGCAAGCTTAAGAGATGACATGACAGAAGGAAGAGATGCCATCCAGAGGGACCTGGACAAACTTGAAAAGCGGGCCCGCAAGAGCCTCATGAAATTTAAGAAGTCCAAGTCCCAGGAGCTGCACAAGGGCCAGGGGGCAACCCTAGACGTAAGTACAGACTGGTAGAAGTCATCACTGCAAGCAGCCCTGTGGAGTGGGGTCCTGGTGGATGAAAAGCCAGACACGAGCCAACAACGCGCACTCACAGCCAAGAAGGCCAACTACAGCCTGGACTGCAAGAAAAGAGATGTGGCCAAGAGAGCAAGGGAGATGAATCTCCCCTTCTACTTTGCCCTTGTGAGACCCCACCTGGAGTGCTGCATCCAGGTCTAAAGTCTCTAACACAAGAAAGACGTGAACTTTTTAGAGCATGTCCAGAGGAAGGCCACAAAGACAATCCAAGGTTGCTCACAGAAGCTGTGGATGCCCCATCCCTGGAAGTGTTCAAAATCAGATTGGATGGGGCTTTGAGTAACCTGGTCTACTGGAAGGTGTCCCTGCCCACAGTGGGGGTTTTGGAACTAGATAATCTTTAAGGTCTGTTTCAACTCAAACCATTCTATGATATACTACAGATTTCAGACTCTTGCCAGGAAGACTTGCACTGGATGTTCGCTTGTCTGAGTCTCCCCAGTCCCACATGGAGAGGGTGGTAGGGTTTTTTTGTTTGTGTTAAGTAAGAGACTATGCCAGGTCCTCAGTTTCTGATTTAGGTTCTTTGACACAGCTGTATCATATGGATTAATTCTACAGTGAGATGAACTCTTTTCGTGCCATTATTCCACTGTAACTCAGAAACGCCTTCTGGCCCAAGTGTTTTGTAATACAAATAATCATGAATATAGCTGTACTGGCTTGCGGCCTAAAACTGGTCTCCCTCTTCTCCTTGGAGACTTTAATCCTTCTCCACTGGCTACAGAAGAGGCCTAAGGAGAGTAAATGTCCCTAAAGTTAGGTTTTGCTAATAATTCCTCTTCTTTCTTCCTTGCTGCTAGACTTGGCTTGGAAAGGCTTTCAGTGTTACAGCCATTCAGTTTCAAGACCAGCTCCATTATCACCTTACACACACCAAAATACTGTGCAATATGTCAGTCCCTGCAATTCCCTCCTGTCTTATGGGATGTGCTCGCTGTGGACACCTAGTTCCCCTGAGCTTCATTACGAGCAACATTACATTCGTTCCCCTACTTGCTTCTACTCCTCCACTTCCAGAGATTACTGAAAACACTTTGGGATCCTTCTGGATTTAACACACCTTAAAAGGTAACATACGCAACACCTCACTGAGCTTCTAGGTGATGCTTTCCCGTGTTTGTGCAAGAGCTGCACAAATTCAGCTTCAATAATACCAGAATCTGATTTAGAGGCTTCAGAAGACAGTACTTGAATGCTATTCCAGATGCGTGGGCAATACCTAGTTTTCTGTTCTCACTCTTGGCTGCAATACTTCAATAACTATTATTAACTGAAGGCAGCAAGCCCAAAACAAGAACCACAGACTCTCTAAATTCCAGCAAAAGAAAAAAAACCTAAAATTTCTCTAAAACAGGAATGAAGAGTTTGAAGTCATAACACTTTAAAATCAGCTAAACTATGTTGACATGCAAAACTAATCAGCTGGGACAAAAGACCAAGCTTCCCTCCTGAACCATTAACAGAGACTGACTACATTGAAACATACCCAGAAGCTCATTTCCAAAATGTTAACCTCTAATAACAAAAGGCACAAAAGAATGGGCTTTGCAGGGAAGGAGGAGGAGGAACACTTTCAAGTGTTATCATCAAAAGAGAAACAAAACTGGCTTCAAGTTTGTTTTGCCCAGTCTTCTGCTTTCACACTTGAGATAAGAAGCCACCAACAGCAAGAATGACCAGATATGACCTCAGAGCAAAGGTCCCAAATACTGAAGATTTCACACACACAGAGAAAAGGAAGTCAAGTTCCGCATGGAAACCAGAGGTTTGTTTATGTTTGAGTATTTGTAGTCACCACCAAAAGGAAGCTGTGCGTTTATTTTTAGGGATCTATTTTTAGAGAAAGCATTATCTCAATATTGTCATTTTATGGTATTAGGGGGAAAAATGGTTTCCTTGTACTAAACTTAGAGTCATCGTGTTTCCTGTAAGTAAGGATCAGCTCAAAAAAAGACCCACTGAAAAATGCGAATACCTTTCTAGGCTCTCTTTTCTTCACAAGATGTTGAATCAACCTTTTCCAATAGACTAACGGTGCTGCTTAGTCTCAAGTGTGAAGAAACCCAAATAGTTATTCCCAAGGAAAACAAACTTTGGTTAAAGGCTACTGTCAAAAGATGCCCACTGATGTTGGCAGTACACTAAATTCATTTTTAGGTCGTATTAGAATAAAGACTCATTTTCCAGCCTCCAAGCACAACTGGCATAAGAAACAAACCAACTGCTTCATGGTCACCTTCTTAGTGACCAGCACATTACTGACCTCCAACCTGTCCCCAACACACACAAAAACAGGTAGCCCAGAATCACAATGGTACATTCAAACACATGGATTAAGACAATAAAGCTAAAAGGAAATGTCAGAAACTCCTAACTGCAACACAAACAGTCTGTTTGTTGCACACAGTCATTCCCTGTAGAATGACCACAAATGATAACCAACAGCCACAGGTAAAAGCAAAAATATTAATCTAGAAATTCAGTAAAGTTCTCCACAGTATTCCTCCAGAAGAAGGTTACCCATTGCTTAGGGGCTAAACAGACACTTGGAGAGGAGACAGTGCATCCAGTGACATAAATGTATGAATTGGCAGCACTGTAACACGTAATATCCCAAATAACTTTAAATAAACTACTTTATCCTTGCATATGATTTTTCCCTACACTCACCATTGGTGCTGCTCGGATCAAAGTTCTGCAAAAAGGTATTCTAAGCCTGTTTTGAGCAGTAAGCATTAGAAAAGCCTGTCCCTAATGTCTCCAGAAACAACTGAAGCTTGGTAATAAAAATCACTGCAACGATGAACTCTGTGAAGACAGCTCATTATAGTCAGATATGAAATAGGTCAATCACCAAGAGGATAAGCCAAGGCAAATACAATATAGGGCTGACTTAACCATGAGACTAGTGGCTTCAAGCCTTTACAAACCAGAGGCCGCATTTTGTATTTAAAAGCTGCGCAAAGTCTGTGTTCCACAATGAAGCTGGTGTGGAAGTTTCTCACACAACTTTTCCTGGTTGACCATGGCTGACAGGAGAAAGCCAAACATTAACATCTGATAGTATCTGAAATAAAGATGAAGCTATATGCACAAGTGGATATGCTTTATTACCCATCCCTTTAATTAATGAGCAGAATTTTATGTGCTGAAGGAAAAAGCAGTCCCACAGCTGATGATCTTTCACTGCCTCAAAGGTGGATGAAGCACAGCTGAAAACCAGGCACATCTTTAGCAGTAATGCTCAATTGTTGCTCACTGCATTTCCTCAGCACAGTTCCTGTAAAACACATCCTAAAGCTAATCATCTTGGTCTCCTATTCTGGAAATATATTTGCAGAACGGCAGTCAAGGTCAGGAATTAATTTTTAAATTCTGTCGAATTTATACATATAAATGTGGTCTGTAGCACCAAGCACGTGGTCAGAACTCAAACCTTTTCTCCTCATCAGAAATAAAAATCGTATTACTAGAATTATAGATCAGCTTTGTCCTCTTTACAGGATTCATACTCCCCTTTTACAACAGTCTCTGTAAACAATTGTCAAACTTGTACTGAAAAAATAATTAGAAGACTGAGGCAGACGGTCAGAACGAGATAACTTTAGAGAAAAAAAGCAAAACCAATGATTTTGTACTGCTGCTTCAGGTAGATCTCTACATAAATTGAGGAAAGATGGAGACTACAGCTGTGGAGGCTCCTGCATTACTTACTTGTACAGTATAAGCTAAATTCTAATCTGTTCTTATTTTCTGCTAGTTTCACAGTGCAAATAAATGTATGAAGAGAGCATTCTGCACTGACATGAAAGAAATAAGGCAAATATGGCAGCACGCCCTTCTCAGTTGAATTTGCTATTCTCGCTATTTTTACCATGTTTTAAACATAATGTACACTGACATCATAATTTAGTCTCTCCTTTTTCACAGCAGGCTACAGCTGTTTGGAACACCACGCACTTCCACTACACACTTTAACACAAAGGTGACTGAAACAGGGAAAGGAAAATACAAAAGCACACAGGAGAAAACTCTTAAATTTCATAGGCTTTAAATCCTATTTTTGGACATTCCTTGCATTTTCAACAGCAGGGCTCTTTTGTGTGTAGGCACCTAAGCCCCACACAACAACTTATTCCCAAGCCACAGCTGTCCAACTGTGGTCCATGGTGTGCAGACACACAAGGCTGTGCGCCTGTACATCCCTCCCTACCTACACGGACATGCACTGTTTACAGCCCTTGTCTCTCACCACCTCTCTTCCTCTACCTGCCCCATTGAATCAAGCACTAAAGCAGGAAATAATTGTCTCATGAAGCTGTGGACACACTTCCTGCTCTCCTGCAGCTGAGAGGGGAGAAGTTCTGCGGGGTCAGATAACCCATCCTGGTATGCCCAGCGGGGCACACTATTTCCAAGAAGATAAAATTCTGTAATGTATCCTGGCATAAGCTCTGCAATACTGAATTTTCAAGGCAGACACTGACATCCCATTTTAACTGCATGCCTTGGAACACAGAGGACTGCTAATCCTGTCATACTCCAGCCAAACCATCCATGTTGTGAGTTGTGTCACAGGCAATGCTCGCAACAGAAACTTCACATAATGAAAAATGGTTAGGTTTAGCTGTTAGAACCACCAAACGGCAGGCCACATCCCAAATAAAAGCCTCACAACAGCAAGTTCCACCACTCCATAACACCTTACACATAACATCTCTCTTCTACATTAAGGATGTAGCTTTTTAGGTTTTGGAAGTGGCAAATGAGGAACGCCCTCACTACATCCTCCTCACTGTTAAATACACGTTCTTTGCCCCGTCCTTCTGCATTTGACATGCAAGTAGCAAACTGTGGCAGATTTGCTGTGCAAGTAATTGTGCCAGTTCCAGAACCATCATGACAACTTTATGCAGACAAAATTCTTTAAAGCTGTGAAGATGTTCCTTTCTTTCCCCTCTGCTCCCCCTCCCAGTTGCATAAGCTTATTTTTCAACATTTGGCAAGAGAACGAATGCATTAGATCACAAAGGACCAAATCTGTTGCTGTTTTTCACCTTCTAAGCTTCTTTAATTAGGCCTCCAGTTTTTGGAAAGTAAAAGGAAAGAAATGCACTGTGGTGTAGAACTATCAATATTAACGAACAAGACAGCTCCAGCTTTTAAAAATATTCTGTTTGAGGCTAAGTCAGCATATCTAAAAGGACCTATTTGGAATAAGTATGTCACCAAGTTTGATATTTAGGTCAGTATTTGTGCAATAATTCCAGCCTGTCCTGAAAACAGGAGTTCTGTTCACCTCAGGACACATATATATAGGAAAACCAATCCTAACACCTATTCACCTTCCAAAAATTTACTGAGGCAGAGCACAAGAGCTGTCTTGGCTATGATAGATTCCACTGCTAGAACAAATCTGATTATACAGGAGCAATGCTTAATTTTAACTAAATTAAATCCAAGTCTCCACAAACACGAATTCAAATCTTTTCTAGCATACACATATTTATTGCAGGAGTGATGCGTTAGGATTTGTCCCATTCTCAAACACCATTAAAAAGTCAACATTGCCAATATTCTGTGGGGAGAAAGACTGCAGAGCAAGCATTCTTTGCAAGTCTCCTTTCAAGATTGAGCTTGTTATTTAAAAGTTAAAATAACATCATCTTCTAGCTCTTCTGAAGTATTCAGAACACAGACATGAAAATTTTTTTCATAGTTAAAAACTGAATTGGGCAATTTTAATGAAATATTTTACCAGGGATTTCCTTCTGCATTAAAATTTATAATTAAAGCTTTCATTACACTAAACAAGAATCAGAAGCCCCAGTTTTCAGCAGCACACATCAGGAGCATAAAGGATTGCAGAAGAACTACAACTGAATATAAGTTAACACAAATGTCACTTTCAAAACAAATGCCATTAAACATCTAGATGTAAAATACAGTCTTAGATACTATTCATAACAACTCACAAAAGTGCAAGTACTATATACAACACCAGTATTAGGGAAGAATCTGTAAGCACCATGTGACCTAGCCCATAGCAAGCAACTAAGTTTCAGGGCCATCTCCCTTCCTGAATTTGCTTGTTTGTAGAAATATAGTGCTTTACACAGTATTTTCTTGGTTAGCAGGAATATTTCAGCAGCACTGAACTTGAGTAGTTTCCAAACACCTGAGGCAGAATACCTCATATAAATGTTGGGTTTTTTCCCAGCATAAGAATGTTAGTTTGCCTGAACTACAGAGCTGAAGAGTCAACTTTCCTCATTTCTTTATACATGTAAATGGGGTGTGTTGCACCTTACAATTAAGCACTTTGACACAAATAGCATCAGCTGGAGGAAATTTGAGTTGCTTTTGCAGCACTACTAGTTTCCCTGTTTCTGTTCTTCAGAAACAGTGTTGCTGTGCAGCACTTCCCACACAACTGCCTTGCATACAATCATGCTTGTCTCTGTTTTTCAGTCTAAGGACAGGAACCCCAAACATCAAAAAACCAACTTGAAGTGGCAAGTTTGAAAATCCATGAATGCAGAATGCCAAGTTTCAGGTTTGGGGGCTGGGGAGTTGGGGAAAATGCCTCATTTTTCCTTGAAGCATGTTTTACCAACTAAGAGAATAGCATAGAGAGTTTCTTCACTTCTGATAGTCTGAAAAGACACTTGAAACTATGTATTTTCTTTCTACACTTACATAAAAATGGGAGGTTATAGTGAGTGCATGGGGATATGTTCTCATGCTGGCTATCATCCCAATGCTGTTAGTCATTTGGGTGAACCAGAGAGAAAGAGAGAAGCACAGCATGGCACAGAACAAGCTTATGCTGCCAGTAATTCAGAGGGGCTTTCTGGCCATTTATCTCTAGCTCTGAAGTTCATTGTTTTCCACTGTTTTCCTCACTCATTAGATTTGCCTTTCATTTATCTGATGTCAAACTCTCTGGAGATGAAAGGACACTACTGTCCTAGAGACAGCCCCAAAGTGGCAAGAACTCAAAAACCTGACAGACCGTGCCTCACCATCTCATAAAACATGCCTTGGGGACTTCTACCTTGAGGCTTAACAGACCTAAGCAGATATGCCAGAACAGCTTCTTTAAAAAAGAATTTTAAAACTTACTAGAAAAAAAACCTTAAAAGACATTTTAAATGATGCATGTGCTAGGAGGTGCATTAGTTACTGTTTGAAGAAAGTTTGACATAAAATCAAACCTCTTAAAAAAAGCCCACAACCTAGGCTGTATCACTGGCAACGGGCTGGGTAATATATTATTGAAATGTAAAGACAAAACAGATCAAGTGCTACATGAGTGTCTCTAAGCAGTACTACATAAAACTTGGCTTTAACATAGTAAAGAGCATGGACAGTCCTATCAAATACAAAACTAATGAACAGTTTAGGCACAACTACAAAACCAAATAGACCATGCTGACAGCACAGCAAAAGAATGTGCATGGTAAAAAAGTATGAAAAATATAATGGTTCAAGATACATAAGGTTTTAGCAAAAAATTGGAAGGGATTAAGAGATAAAACAAACAACTGCAAAAACACCTTTCAGCAACACAAAGTGGAATTGAAGAGTCAAATGAAATAACGCAGGCCCTAAATTCCTGTAATTAATTGTGTTCTAAGCCCAGTATAAAATTTGCTTTACAAAGGTTTTAGTTAGTAACCTTTTTTCACTGACAGAAAATGATTTGCTTATTACAAAAAACCCAAAAATCAAACAGTTATAAAACTAAAGAGAGATTCAGCAACATTTCAAAGCAGGAAAAAAATCCTTTATTCTAGCAACTTAATATTTAGGTTTGGTGTAAGGAATGATTTTTTAAAAACTGACATTATTTTAGGTTTTAATAACACTGAAATAAAGCTTTTTAAACTGAAATGTTGACAGTTATATTTGTCATCCTTGTTGTTGTAATGATCTCACTAGATCCACCAGCTGATAAGACAAGAAAATGGAGAAAGTTCAGTACAGCACTTTGCTTCCACAGCTTCAGTAGAAAGAAGTCTTGGTGTAAATGCAGAAAAATTCACCTCCCTATTGCCTGTCTGAGCTCTCAAACTGAGTGTTTCCACACAACACTAACAGCAGCAACAGCAGTTCTTGGCAAACAACCCAGAAGAGGGACATGATCAATGCATGGAGAAGACTGAACTGGGGGAAACTCTCCAAACATCCCATTCACACCGGAGTTAGCACCCTTCTCACCTTTGATGCTTGTCGAAGCCATCGCAGATATTCAGTGAAGTTATCAAAACAAATGTAGTAGGTCTGGCTTTGAGGTCCAGAGGAGCTAAATGCTAAACAGTGCTGGTGCTTTTTCACTTCTTCCACCTACAGCAGAGACACAAAACTGTGAGTCAACAAGAATCAAAATTCTCTTTGCAGAACTCCCCAAGGCAAAGTTAAAGTGTGCCCAAGAGGCGATCATCAAGTAGAGCTGGACTAACCATCTCAAACACCGAAGCTGGATCTTGGCTGTCAAATATTCATGAAATCTACACAGGCAGGAATGAGAACAGAAGGAGGACAGAACTAACAGTGAAAACCACCAAGAACGTCAACATTTTAATAGAAACTGAACACCATAAAAGGTTTGCCAGTGAAACACATTTAAGGCTGTTTTTATGCAACCTAAAAAAATACAATTTATACTCCTTGGTTATTAAAAACAGGCTTAACAAAATGCTTCTCTTACAGCCCAATTAAATTCTTTGGCATTTCTCAACTTGCTAAAAAACACCCAGAATACATCATTCTGCTACCATACACGAGAAGTCCCACACAACTTATGGTCTCAATGTCTCAGTACAGCATTCTGGAAAGCCTTTGCAAACCAGGAAGTGCAGAGTATTTATGGGGTTGAGGAAGAATATTTTTTGAGCAATAATTTAAACACTTAGTTCTGTGCCAAGCACCCTCCTCCCAAGCTTTGTCAGCAGAAGCCCTCAGTACATTTTTCTGAGCTTAGTTATCCTTTTCTTTTAAAATTTGTTGTCAACTTTCTGTTTAACAGTCTGCACGTTTTACATCACATAAGGCATTTTTGTGCAAAAGCTACTTAGAAATTCCATGTTAAGCAATTTAAAAAGGTACATAATTATTTCCCATTTTAAATTAAAAGAAATACATTGAGATGAAAAGAATATTAATCTCAAAGAGAAGGCTGATGGAAACGTTAATCCTGTCCTTTCCAGCAACCTACAGCCAGGAACACAATTCACTGTCAAGAGTTCACACCCTGTTGCCAAAAGCGGACAATGTCTCTACTTCAGTATCTCCCGGGAAGAGTTGGAGAATCATGTGAAGAATCAAAAAAGAGGCAGGAAAACAGCTCATAGAAGGCAGCACTACTTTTCACACTGCTAGTATAGAATATTAATGAATCAACTCTAGTCTGCATATATAATATTGTGAAGCTTGTTTCTCTCCAAACAGCTCTTTAGAATTCAACCTACCAGTACGTACGGTAAAGGAGGATTACTTAAGGTGTAAATTCATCCTCAAGCTGATGATTCTGTTCCCATTACCTCAGCTAAACAAGCCAATAACAGTATTCTGAAACACTGTTTAGGTTGAAACAGTAATGTTGTAACCTTATGTCTTCACTACTGTTTCACAGAAGGGTTAAGGTGGGAAGAGATCTCTAGAGGTCATCTGGTTCAAGCCACTGCTCAGGTAGGTCCACCTAAATTAAGTTGCCCAGGACCATGCCCAGATGGTTTTTAAAAATCTCCAGGGGTGATGGATATGCCATCACCCATCTGGGTAACCTATGCCAGTGCTCAGTCACCATTAGAGTGGGAAAAAATAAATTTCCTCGTGTTCAGTCCGGAACTCCTGGGTTTCAGATGTAATCTATCAGAAAAAAGTTCTGTTTCAACTTTTCACGTGGAAACATGTTTGTTGCTGTTAGCTTACAACAGACCACTACTCATACAGTGCTGAACACTCAAAACTCCCCCAATGTTCAAAATAAGCCCATGTCCTTATTTGTTAATTTTCAGAATTTAAGAGTAACCCAGCATGGTTAAAACCTGGATGAGGAGGCATGGCACAGATCATACACAACAGACCTGCATGTATCCTTTGGCTGTATGCTATTGCATATATAAACCACTTAACACTGCACACAAGAAAAAGACACTGATTGTGCATCCATTGCTTTTCTTTGTAGTTTTAATTCAAACACTCTAAATTGTTAAATGTGACTAACCATAATCAGAAGTCATTTATACACTTTGAAAATTCCATTTATAGAAACAAGCTTTTGGAGGGTCAGAATCATCCTAATTGAATGCAATCTTCTCTTCATAAAGAGACAGGGGTTAACCAAGCAAATAAATAAAATAAAATAACTTACTTTTCCACCAATTAAAGGGAGGACATGCATCTTTCCAGTCTGGCTTTCTTTTACTGATGAGACAATTAGGCATGTTCCACAAAGGATAGCTTGGCGTCTTGTCCATCTGTTGACTGGCAAATGTATTTTCCCTTTTCGAACATTGTACATTCCTGAGAGCTGAATCCGTTCGGAGCTGCCAGTGCTGTGGGGCTTTCCTGAAATAGAAACAAAAGCATCCACTTAATCACAGAAAATCTTTGCCTCTTTCACTCAAGTCATCCTGAGACCTGATCAGCAAATTTTCAAGCTACAAACTGCAGCACGACAAATGAAATGCAGCTTCAAAACCATGCAAGCAGGTAATTTAATATTAGCTTCAGACAGTCTTCTTCCATAGGTAGAGGGATATGACAGGTTGGTATAATGAGGAGCAGGTCACATTAAATAATCTGCAGTAATCGCAGAAGCACCAATTAATGGTATCAGCCTTCTCTATGGAACTTGGAAATCAAATGTTCATCCGCAACAATAAGTAACTGGTTACTGTTGAGTTCACATGGCATGAAGTAACTGCAGAAGGGGGTGATGCACTGCATGCTGACCCGTATCTTTGCATTTCCATGTCTCTTCTGGCTATCCTTCAGGTCATGGTTTGAATAGCTTCAAAAGCTTCCCAAAGAACACGGTTCCTACCTTCCGCAGCCCACACTGCTCAGTCCAAACCCCATAGCAGAGGTAGCACACTCAGCCATTATGTTAGCCAGTACAACCTAGATGAAACCCCTCAAAGACCCTGCTTTAGTCTGAGTAGAGATTCAGAAAGAGTGAAGTTCTTTTGCCTGTATTACAATGAATTCACTATTTATAGTAATTCAGATTATTAGCATAACTACCAATTAGACCAAATCTGTTAAATGACTTTAAATGTCTCAGATTCTACTAATCTAATCTTATTAATAAAGATTCTGCTGTACAGGAAATATCATGAGCAATGGCAACACAAAGACAAGCATCTCTCATCTCTGCTCTTTCAGGATATAAACAGGAGGCACAATTTACTCATTCTAATCTGATTTATCTACGCCAAGTTATCCTATGAAACCCTAAACAGTCCAGCCCAGATCTGAGTCATCCAAATATATCTAAGTCTTTTGCAAACAGAGGCAAGAGCTAATCATGTTCAGGTTAAACCAGTTCAAATTTGTGTAAGAACATCAGTGTTGGTGAACTTTGGGAGGGAGCTCCCCATGATAAACAAACCAAAGGGTATGTTAATTCCAAGTAGCTTCCCCATCATGATAAAAGATAAATCACTACTTTTCCTGCACTAGTGTTTACCAAAATCCTAAAATACAAGGAATTAATAACTATTCAGGACTCCAGAAAAGCAGAGAGTTGATTCTGTCTTCTAACACCAATATTTCAGAGCCGTGCCCACAGAACTCCAGCAGTGACAAGTGCTGCACAGTATTACTTCAACTTGCTATTATTCCTGCTTGCATGACAGCTCATTTGTCTCAATGAGTCTGCTCTTGCCTTCAATTATCTACGGAATGATAGAAGACACCTACAACATGCCCTACCCACTGCCATTCTCTCACCCCTGCCTAGCCTGCAACAGCTCTTGTCCTTATCTTTAAAAGCAGCCTTTTTGAATCTTCCTGCTAATTTAATGAGCCAACACTTGGCAGAGTTACCCTCAAGCCTTGCTCTGCTCTAATAAACACTAGCATTTAGGCTACCAATATCTGCCAGTTTGGATCTGCAGGAACATCACTGCTGCTTGAAGCTGAAACACTGAAACTTTAATGCCCACAAGGTATCGGCATCAAATTCAAAAATAGGTATTCCAAGAAAGCAGTAGTTACACTGCCAAGCAAATTCATATCCAACCACAGAAGCTGTGGATTAACTCTTTGACCAACAGAATAGCAAGAAATAGGACACCCATTCCACGCAAAGCCACAAGACAACTGATACAGAATACAAGTGAGTAAATCAGAGCAACTTAGCCTTAACAAACACAAAAGCTGAACATAACATTTGGAATATGAAACATTTGGTTCTTAAAGTAACTGAGAATTTACCTAGCTTGTGCAGAATGATGGGCTTCATGCCACAGAGCACTGATTAAAGAATTAACCACACACACAAACAACCAAATCTCTGTAATGGAGTAAAAAGTGCCTGGTAAATAGTAATAGCACAGTTGCATAAGGAATAGCTTTCAGGGATGCGTGCGGTTTCACCTCAAAAATTGTTTTATGATCATCTTCCCAGGTCTTTTTTCTGACTGTGTGCTCTCTAACTTCACAGGAAAAGCAGAACCCACTGCTGACAGAAACCCCTTAAGACTGCAAGGCATAACCTCAATCTCTTGGGAAGACAAGCTCATTTAGCATTTCAGCATAATCAAATGCAACTGTCAGGAACATAGGGCATAATTTGCACTTAATATGGGCAGACTTGTGGAAAAGTGGAAAACTGGAAAACTTGTGGAAACCTGGAAAACACCAAACCTCAGAAATTTTTCAGCAACGTGATGGATAGCAAAGAGTATGAGCTCTGGCTACAGTGGTGCAGCCAAGAGGCTTGGTAGGAAACACAAGAGCATTCTGAAACAATCAAGGAGTAGCATTATCCTGCCTAGTCCAGTGGTAAAAAGACTACCACAGTGGGTACTCACACTTCACAAAGAGTACTGAAAAGTTAGTCTCGGAAAAACTTACAGTGGAAAATAAATTCAGGGGCCTGAGAAATCTGCTTTCTAGGACCAGACTCTCTTGGACTAGATACATGATGTTAGGCACAGCTGGACCTGCAAAACTACTCAGAACTCTCTAAAAGATAGTTCTTAAAATTTCATGTAAATTCACAGAGTTTGTAAGTCACAAGATACAGTAACAATTAGTATCATTAGTAAAGGTTTACTAGAAAAGCCGTAAGAGAGCTATCACTAGAAGTATTCCTGCTAGATATAAACTGTATTTTCTATCAAACTTCATACTTGACTGGAAAATTGCTGAAATAAGAACCTTCAGTTACTCCTACAACTACAAAAAAAAAATTAAATAACCCCTTTAAACTCAAAGGAACCCTTCAAAGGATTTAAGGTGCTTTTTCACAGCAAGTACTATCCTTTGTTAAGTGAAAGCCAGAAGGTTCTTGGTGAGAACATACAGAAATAAACACTGGACCTATTTCATTAAAGCAAATGGTTTCTCTCTTCCTATTCTTGTCTACTTCACTACATAACCAACCATCTGGTTGGACCAGATGATCTTTCAAGGTTCCTTCCAACCTGGGCTCCTCCATGATTCTGTAACTTGAAAAGCTCATGTTTAATATTGGATCACATGTTGTTGCCTGAGATGCAATCTGCTCACATATTCAGTTTTCTTCCTGCTTAAGGATTGTAATCATTGATATTTGATAGAATAACACTGTGATACTATTATCATGCAAGTGGGGGAAAAAAACATGAGTCAAAAGCCACTGGCTTATTCTGATTTTAAGCAGAAGGTTAATCAAGGACATAGCAACTAGTTGTCGAACTAAATTCCTAGATTCCTAAATCTGCCCAAGTATTTTTTGCAGGTAACTGTGAGCAAAAGCTGTTTGAAAAGTACCAGCCTTGCCTACTGAAAAATAAGCTTGGGCAGACTGCAGCTTTAAAGAGCTCAGGTATTAGCTGCCAAGAGAGCATAAAAGCAGGAAAAGTTTAAATGACAGTGAGCTCTGCCACAGCAGAAGTGGGATGGGGTTTGGAAAGAGTGTGAAGTGATCTAAGGCTGTCTGTTCCTCACTTCAGGGAGGAAAGCAGCAGGTGGCAGAGTCTCCTGCAAGAGGGCTCATCCCTGACAGACTGGGGAGTGGAGGACGAGGGAAAGGCTCAGAACTGCATCAGCCTTTTCTATGACCTGGAAAATAATCAAATCAGAAGGCAAATGACCTTTTTTCTTCCAAGTGTACAGAAAGATGGGGAGCCATGTGGACTACACCAGAATGCCTTCAGGCTACGAATCAAACACCACAAATTACAGTATAACTACAGCATCACCACCAAAAATCTGTTGGTTTTGAGGTACCCTGCCAGTGGTAGTGGAAGCACTGTTTTCAGTAAAAGCATCAGCAGTTCTGAAATTATGTTCCTCAATCTGTCTCACAGACCTCCCATTCAAGATTTAGAAGGCTGCATGAGATTCATATACAGATTTTTCTTCAGTTTTAACTAACCCTGAAGGGAGAAAGGAGTTTTCACAGGGGCCTGTGATAATATACCAAAGCCAACAGTCATGCAGATAAAATGGTAATGATGATCCTTTGTGACTAGGAACATAAATGTGAATCCTGCCAAAAACTTTAAATATAATTATTGTTGCACTGATCAGAGTGCAGGCAAATATGCCAAAACATCCAGAAGAGTCACATACCAGAAAATGTTTTTCAAATGCTAAGCCCAACCAAAGCAGTTTGAGTATTTTAGCAAGGAACCATAAAAAGATTATTTTTCATTCCTGTCAGGTCTCCAAGACTACAGCAACTCCTAAGCACCCCCACAAAAGGACTTTTGTTCTGTGCAAGGCATTAGAAGAGATGCCTCAAGGAATTATGAGCAGACCACTCATTTGGCTATCTTGATATTCATGGCTGAATTCCTCTCAGTTTTAACTTGTCCCAAGTCCTGGAGGGAAACTAGCAGTATTCACAACAAGGACAAAGAAAAGCAAGGAATTTGATTGCAACAGCAGGACTGTCACTGGAACCACAGAACCTACCCTGCTTCATAGGAAGCAGGATGGGACAGTAGTGATCTTTCCACGATGTTAAAGAACAAAGATCTCACCACGAGTAGCCTGAGGAAGCTCCAGGTACACAACATACTGACATCCTGCCTGGTCCAGAGACTTCAAACCTTATTAAATAAATACCCACAGCCACTTGCTTTGGATTCTGGAGTAAAGCTCTTTATCCCAGCGATGGAAGGCATATGGAATACATTACCATCAGAAGTTATAAAATACCAGCTCATTATGGGACATAAAAGTACTTGGGGAGGAAAAAAACCCTCTCTTCAGCTATGCGGCTGATTAAGTTGCAAGTACTTAGTATTCCCCCCTGTTTGAAAAGTACAGCCAATAAAGTCTGCCTCTAAAGAGCGACTTAAGACATTACCAAAATAAGAGCAGGGAAAAGTGTTGACATAAGAAACACGTTCACTTCTGTGCAGCAGGTCTTATTTTTATTACTAATATTGGTTTGATGGAATGAAAACTAAAAGTTCCTCACAACCTGCATGGTGCAGGCAGCCCGGCCAGCTGGAGAGACTGCCCGCCCTGAGCCATCTGGGATATTCACCAGTGGTAAGAGAGGCTTAAGTTATTATTCAGTAGGAATAGTGTCGAAGTTTGGGACTTTTCAGAAGTGACTGCATTAACTCTGAGTGCCTAATTTAGGGATGTACTTTTCCTGCTACAGCTGGGCAGCTACAGAGGTCGTCATCCTCATCTGCACACTGTTGGGCCCCTGGCCCGAGGCCAGCATTGCATCAGCCCTACCACATCAGCTGTTCCTCGCAAGCTGTCCCCGAGCCCTTTCAGACAAAACAGGCTGCTTTAATTTCTTGCTTCTCTTTTTGACTGAGAGGCCTCAGGGACAGCTCATGGTGAGTAGTTCAGTGTGGAGAGCAGAGGAATGGCACGTAGGGGCCAGAGCTGTGACACAGTGGCTGCTGCTGGAGAGGATATGTAATCAAACCCACCCACGGCTTTCAGCAAGTCATTTCAGAAACAAGACGTTTCACACGCTAACATTCTGTGAATATCAATTCTTGTACACATTGGAGAAAAAGAACAACCAAAAACCACCATTCAGTTTTGAAGAATTTGGTCTGAATCCACTTGGGAAGGCTGGGCTATTTCCTAGCTGGTCATGGGGAGCCAGCAGGGTGGGGGGCAGCCCCTGAGTTCACACCTGGAGCACCATCCCCCACCACCCCACTGAACCGAAATCAGGAACACCTCATCCCACCTTGCCGGCAAACCTGCAAATCAAAGCTCACCACTGGTCCTGCCTAAATATAAGTGCAAAGAGGCCTCAATTAGCTCAGAACACTGAAAGCCCTTGAGTGTCTTTGCCCACCTTTTGGGAAACTATGCCACAATTGCTGCTGCTGAAACCTTACTGCCAGATCATTCTGCAGATTTCTACTTTTGCTCAAGTCCTTTCATTAAATACAGATGAAGCTACTGCCTGCAATGTTTTTGAAGCTTCTCAGTCATGTAAGGCTCCTTTCCCTTTCATTCTTGTCAAACTAAGGGCAGCGGTGATGACTTCAGGCAAGCCCCAGTGCAATGAAATGTATAAAAATAAAGCAGCAAGTTGGATTTATTTAAAAAAAAAAAGTGGCAAAGGAAGCAAAAATAATACAAGTAAAACCTCAAACTATTATACTGCTCTGTCTTTTTATTTGAAACTTAGAAAGAAAACCTACATTCAGATACATGCTTCTTGGAAGTATTTTTTCTTGTCCACACTGCCATAATTTAGGAACAAAGGCACAGAATTAAGAGGTGTTATATTTAACTAAGACCAAGGATTCACCTCATAGTCTCTACCAGCAGGCTGCCTTTGCAAAGGTAACAGAACAAGAATATATATCAAAGTTTCACCTGGCAAATCATTCCAAAATCAGCAACTGAATTTTTGCACTCAAATCTACTTAGACTCTTGAAGATTCCTGCAAGATTTAACACAAGGCTGCAGATTGATTCTGTACTGCTCCATCAAAGAGGGACTTGGTCACCATTATGCTGTTCTTAAGGGCATGTAACTATCAGCATAGTTACGTAGTTTACTCATTATACTCCTCATTTTGCTGCACTCTATTGTATGGTGCTGGGGGAAGCTCTGAAGTAGTTACGTTTCCTTTAGGAATTAGCAGTTCAAGCTCTACTACTTGAGGGCTGTTACCTTTTCACCTGAGAAAGAAAAGCAGACCCCAAATGATGGATTTTACTGAACTGTGTTAAACTCATCTTCTTCTTTATAGAAACATTCACTATGAGACAAAACTGGCAGAGTAGAACACAGACAAGCCTTTATTCTTTGTGAAAGATGTTGCTCCTACTTTACAGGAAGATCACCCTTAAAAGCAAGCATTACCACTACATGATGTGATACAATAAAACATAGTTAACAGTTTTATAGCCATAATCCTGTCTTCCACTTCAGAGTAAATCCTCACTGGAGGAAAGGTTTGTATGTATTTCATAATTCAGAAAATATCCCTCTTTCCCCACTAGGACGACCTAATAAAGGCAACAGGCTAAAGCAGGATATGTAGCAGTGGACAGGACACTACCTGCAATTAAAAGCAAGCAAGCACAGTGGAAACTCATCTGGATTACTACGTAGAGACAGCAAACCCAAAGCCGTGGAATGCAATTGTTCTGATTGTAACAAGTGAACTCCAGATCTAGCTGCTCCGATGTATTTTGACAGATTTTAAAATTCAGTTTGTACAAGCAAACACCCATAAACACAGATTCACCCCCAGCAAACTGAAAACCCACCTGTTCTTAAACTCTTCACCCCATCTATCCCTACAGACTGCTCCTGCAGCTGAAACACGGGTCCGTCACATTCAAACTCTCAGACCTACGCATTCCCATTCACTTCACTCGTCTGCAGAAAATCCAAGCAAGTTACATGCAGAGTTGTTTATTTTAGCAAAATAAAGGTGCACTTGATGTCCGAAGTTCTGCTAGCCTTAAAAATACAACAGGGTACAGGCTGAATTCTGTTGTTTTGTTCAAATAACTCATTTTGAAGAAAGCTCATAAAAGGGAGAGAGTCACCTGTTTTCCAATAGCAGAACTCAATACCAACTCCTTTGAGAAAGGACCATATGTCACTTCTCCAAGGAGAAATAACTGAAATATCCTGAAAATGTACCATGAAGAAAAAAAAGTCATCTTCCTCCTGTGCTTTAACAAAGCTGCAAAAAGCTGCAGTATTGGTCTAGAGGCTTCCAGGAAGTATTATCTATAACAACTTTCCCATCTTGAACTTAGGATTCAAGGATTCATTTAAGGAAGCTATAAGTTCTTCAGTGACATCATCTGCCAAGTATTTTTGTTCAAAGTAAATTTAAAACAGAACTAGTCTTACATTGGGAAGACTTGTGCTAAAATCTGGTCAAATTCCTTTTTCCTTCCAAAGTATTTCTTTAAAAGAATACTTTAGCAATACATTTCAAGTTATCCCTTATTAAGACAGCCTCAAAAAACTCCACTTTCTCAACAGATTTACAGTTTTATGCACTGATATTAAAGAGGTGAAAATGTAACAGATGGGGCCAAAAAAATAAGACTTACAAACCTGCCAGTACTTACCATGACTTCTATGACAGCATGTACAGCTTCTGTAGGATGGGACCTTATGAATGCTCAACTGATCTTTCCCCTTTCTTCCCAATTCAGCCCCATAGAGCACAGCTGAACAAAATGCTGGAAATGTACTCTTTTTTTGGTGAAGTAATGTAAAAATTTAATTCTACTTGTTATACTCCCAATGCACAATAAAGCCACAAGCACAGTAAAATCCCTGGCATCCCAAAGGATACTTATCCTGTCTAAAGCAATTGCTGTATTGGCAAAAGCTCTGAGCTAACCAACTGTTCTAGGCAAAGCTTGAGTCTTGATGGAATTGAAGAGCAAAATTACACTGAAGTTAACAGCAGCTTTCAGGTTTTATCAGTGTTAGATGCTCAACATGAGGCACGGCAATGTAAGCTCAAAATAACTACTTGAACGCACACTCCTTTGAGAAGGAAGAATGACAGCCCCTGGCAGAAGTTCATCATGTCTTAGTACTACAACAGAAAGATAGAAATCCATGCTCCTTACCAGCAAAAGCTGAGCAAATCCCCACATGCCCTTGCACGTACCTGCCTTGCCCCAAGGATGGAAGATGGGGGTAGTGAAACATTTTTAAAAAGCTACAGAGGAACACATGTGCATGCTAGGTCAAGAATTGTTTTGTATGAACTTCATACATAACACAAATGTCATCTTTCAATGTATTCTAGACTAAAACTCCATCAACTGCAAGATGATTAAGCTACTTTGTGTGCTAAATGTATTCAAGTTCCAAGTATACTGATTTTCTCCTTGCTCTTTGATCAGAAGAAAAAAGGCAGCTATCCTATATATCTAAAAGCATGTAGCAATCTAAATCCTTGTTAAGGCAAAACATTTTAAGTATGACATTTCCTACAACAGATCACCACATCAGCATTGTTGCATAGATCAAAATCTAAACTCAAGATTTATCATAGGACCCAGCTGATAAGCAGCTTATGTCAAAAAAATTCTGTTCACTATTGCAAGACTATTACTAGCACATCTCAACTGCGTCTAGTTTAAAAAATCACAAATAACTGTGATATGAAACAATACTGAAAAACTTTTAACTTGTCCAGCCAAGTCCCTCCAAGGTTCAGCCCTGCAAAGAGAAGGCCAGAATGCTGGATTTGGAATTGTCAAGATCTACAATCAAAAGCCACAATACCTAATAAATAAAAAGAGAGGAACGAGTAGGTAAAGATTGAGTGACTGCTTTAAATTGCACTATGACAGAAAAATACAAAAGCCAGAAGAAACAGCACAGGCAATTAGTCAGAGAATTATCTGCCATTTAAAATTCAGCTTCATTAACATGAAATTTCCAAGCTATTGCTAGAAGGAATTCTGGCTGACCTTATAATCCAATCTTACTCCATCATATCAGCCAATGTGTTCACAGCTTGCGAGGTAAGCTTAGTTCATATACTTCATGTCTATACCTTGGCTGCTTTTCCCATGTACTAGACATCAACGTTTGTACATGCATGTGATTTTATGCAGTATGTTCATACAAACCTTTTTTTAAGGAGCTAGTCAGAGCAGTAACTTTCTTGGTTCTGACTTCAGTAAGTAGGCACAGAGTACACACTCAGCTGAAAATGAGAGCTGCAACAAGCCACAAGGACTCCCTCTCCTACGACATAGTAGAGACCGTTCCTAACACCACCCTTAACAGCCCTTCTTTTTCACTTCTCTCTTACTGGCAACAAGCAGCTTCAAAGAATCACACTGAAGCCTGGATGATGAAAAAGGAGAGACGGATTTGCAGATACCCTTGGAAAGCTTCACTACCTGGATTTCTGCCTGCTTATAGCCATCCACCTTGTTTCCTTGCTAAAGAACACAGACCCTTTGATTCACTCTAACTCAACTTCAATTATTCAAGTGTTTTCTTTTTTTAAATTTACATGGCAAAGGTTGGATTATGCTGACATACATTAAACACGTGCGTCAGCAGTAAAACTCTGTACTTCAGACTGCATTCCTGAGGAAAAAAAAACCACAAGACAGGAGAAGGAAAGCTGATTTTATAAAGTGAGAAGAAGGAAACAATGGGGAGAGATATGCATCATGAAGAAACATGAAAGAGAACATTTTCCCAATGCTTTTCTACCCTTGAAAACAGGCAGAGAAGATTTATCACATGCCCACAGATATCAGGTTTGACACAGTTTCTTCTCTTTCCTACCTCAGAGACTAGAAGTAACTGGATAGCATATGGGAATTGTCTAGGAGTGCACATCATACGGCTTTATTACAAAGGAGAGGAAAAAACCAGAAGAGATTGGTTTTTTCCATTCCCTTTTTAAATTAAATCAACTATCACACATCTGAGTCATCTCCAGACCCATCAGTTTTCTGTCCAAAGCACTTCATGGGTCTGTGAAAGGACAATCACAAGTGCTAGCTCATAAGCCAGACTAGAAGAGACTCTAAAGTCTCTTCTTTGATACTATACATCCCTATAAGAAAAATGCCGAAAATTTCCACACCCATAGTAAGAGGAGGAAAAAGTCTGTACAAAGGTCCAGTTTTACAAGTACACAGTCTGATTTAGAGCTCCTGAAGCTTCAGGAAGTTATCTAGGAGAAATCAAAACAAGTTCATAAATTTCAGCTTTGACGGGAAAGTAAGTGTGCTAAAAACAACCTCAGGAACTTAAAGTCATCAGAGCACCACTTTAACTCTGGTTCATGATAATTTTAGAAAGGGATCCATAAATACCTACCATGAGTATTTTGTACAACACTAGTAAGATCAACTTGAAGCTGGGGCTACTTGGCAAAGTTTTCTCCTCAGTGGAAATACCCAGAAGAGTCAGAAAAGCCCATCTACATGAGAGGACCCCATCCTGAAAGTCGAGCATCATCCCTACTGGCATTTGAATCCAAGACCTCTCAATACCACAAGAGCAATCCAGCTGGACAGTGTTCAGTGTAATACACAGCACAAGTAAGTCCATGTAAGTATATTGATTGTGGTCAGACCATAATAGTATTTCATTTTTCTGCCCTAGAAATGAATGCTTTCTCTACCATTGAAAAAAATATTGCAGCTATATAGAGACACAGTAGTTAAACTGTTTACTTCAAAAAAAGCTGAGCAACTGAAACCGTTCTACCCTCCATCCTTGTCCAATGCTAGCATCTAAAAACAAACAAAAAGCCCCCAATGAAACCAAAACCATTCCCCTCCAAAGCACATCCTTTGAAAGTTCAGCACATCTTAATCTTATTAAAACTGTATTGAACCCTCCACCCTGTCATCAGGGGAAAAACCTAAAATATGCAAGATCACATTTAAGCAGGCTCTCCATTTTGACCCACCCACTCTCGCTGACCAATTGTCTTAAGTGCCTGGGTCCTTACAGAGGAAGGGATCACATTGCATTTGTCTTTCTGAAAGCCATGTCACAGGTCACCTCCATGCAGAGGAATGCAAATGGCCAGGACTTTATGATCACACACCCTAATGGCAGAAATCCTCTCCTGTGCTATCTCACCTGAACAGAGAGGAGGAACAAGAGACGGTGGATCAAAATCCCCTCATATGCCTCCCCTTTCCAGAGACCTGGTGCATGAGTGGACACAGCCATACATCCACTACAAGGATCAGTATTAAAGCTCCTCTCTCTAAAACACACATGAAGTTTTGCTGTCAGAAAAACCACAGGAAAAGTCTGTGATGTTCTCTCATTCACAAACATTTGCAGGATTAAGTTTTAAAAGCATTTGGACAGATTTTGAAATGGATCCTTCCCAAAATACTATCATTTTGATTCCTCTGCCCACTCACCCTCCTTTGAGGGAGAACTGAAGACTGCTGAAGACTTTTTTTTTTCTTTTTTTTTTTTGACACTTTCTATTTATATTCCAAATATCTTCATCTCAGCAAGAAAGGAAGAGGTCAAGGATATATTATACTTGCAGCACTTTAATTTATAATATCACAAAAACAAAAATTTGTTCAGTGAAATTTATTATTAGGAGAAAAATAATTTTAATTACAAACTATTTACTTTGCAAATGGGAAGCATGTTGGGTACAAAATGCCAAACACTGCCAACCTCTGAAAGAACATCATTCTATTATACTTCAGATCAGTAGAACTCACATGTTTTGATTTTTTTTTAAATGGAAGTTTCATGTACAGTACTGCTACATTAACAGATTTAATGAGATACTCCAATTTCCAGGCATTTCAGCTAGTAGATGATTTCTAGACAGCTAGACAGATCACATTCGGCTACAGAAGGACAATGAGACAAACTGAAACACTATAAAATTATTCAACATTTTTTATGAAACATAATCAAATCTCAGAATCATAACATATCCTGAGTTGGAAGGGACACATCACGATCCCTGTGTCCAACTCCTGGCCCTGTACAGCACCGTCCCCAAGAGTCACACCATGTACCTGAGAGCACTGTCCAAATGCTTCTTGAACTCTCTCAGGCTTGGTGCTGTGACCACTGCCCTGGGGGGCCTGTTCCAGAGCCCCAACACTCAGGGGGAAGAACCTTTTCCCAATACCCAACCCTGCCCTGAGAGAAGGCTTTCCCTGGCTGGAACACCAAGCAGGGAACCCACAGAGCCGCTACCACCAGCAGAAGAACCTCCCGAAAACCTTGAGGAATCAACTGCTTGGCAACGTAAGAAAAAGGCAGCCAATCATCAGAAACTACTTTCAGCTTCAAGGCACATTGGCATCTGTATTTCGGTTTTGCTATCAAAACTAGGTGAGGAGAAGGTGGCTTGAGAACAGTCTTACAACAGGGGAAAATCTGCAAAGGTGTAATGGGAAGTAGGAAGGAGAGGGAGAATTGCCCCTACAATGCAGGAAAACATTTCCCCTTATTGCCCCAGTGTGCCTTGCTCAACATTCTACCCAAATCTGAGTTTTTGTAGGGGCCTCCTGCTGGTTTTTGAAGCAAATAAGCCAGTGACCCAGAATGTAATTGAGGGAAAGGAACTGTGTAGTTTACCTCATTGAATTTGCATTTTGCATACTAACTCATAGTATGAAAAGCTGTTTAGACATACTTTCTCTTGCTACTCTACTGAACTATTTGCTATTAGAATTGTTAATATAATGTGAGAACTCACTAGGTGAGTTTAAAAACACTTTGATTCACATTTACTTTAATCGTCTTTTTCCTACAAAAGCATCCAGTTGTTTAGACTGTTCACAAGCAGAGAGGCTTTGAGCAAGCATAGCAGCTGTACTCAAACATTTATACAACTTGGCATTTCAGCAATTCTTGGCCAGTTTTTTTACCCTATAATCACTTTCTTTCCACCTCCTTGGCTATTCCTTTGCCTCAGGTTTTGTTACTTCCAGGGCAGAACTCACCACTGTCTCCACAAGCTGGCTTCAGCAGTGGATCATGTGCACCCCAGCAATGACATGAATAGCCCAAAGTCCTGTTAGGAAGGCTTGTCCCATAAACCAAGACCACAGTTACTTAACATGGCAGAGATCATTTCCCTGAAGCTACCCTAAATTCGTGGACAGAATTATACAAAGCACATTACTAGACCAATGCTCAATCTGGAACCAGGAGTACCCTATCAATCACAGAGGCTAGACAAATTTCTACATTTGAAATAAACTATGGAAAGCTTGTCCTAATAAACTGTAGGAAAAAGGCCCTCAAATTTGTAGGACACCACTGAGGAATGCTGGCCAGCATGTTCTAACATTCAGTAATATGCACAGCAAGCCAACCAGAACTTGCTATGGAAACAAAACCAGCCACTCTTCTCCAAAAAACAGGCTTTGCTTGAATTTGAACTTGGAGATTTCAGCTCCAAGGATGCAATGACTTAGCAGCTGTCACAGAGGTCTTGTCTTACTGAACCATGAAGTAGAGTCTGATGACTTCGTGTAGTTTCAAAATCCTTTGATTATCTTTGGAAAATAAACTCATCAATCCACCAGAACATAATCATTATAGGAAACATAACTTTGTAACAACTTCTTAGCTTTTTAACTGAGAAACTTTTTTCTTCGAAGTCCAATCTGAAAGAGATACTGGTCTTGACAGCTTAATTTGAAATAGTCAAATCTATAAAACTTAGTAATTTTAAATTAAGAACATAGATCACCTCTGAAAAAGACTGTACTTCTGTACTGGATTTTTTTTTTTTTTTTACTAGAAGCAGTTAATTCATAATGAACATGAAGGTGATCTCTTCCAAGACATTTAAAGCTAACGCAAAAAAGATATTCTGAATCCACACGTGGTATTTTCACCACATAGAATCCAGTTCATGAAAAGAAAATTCTCATGTTCCCTCAGTGAAGTTTGCTTGTGGAGAACGTGGAAATTATCTGAGAGCACTGGTTCTAGGCTTCAGCATACGGGATTGAAATCCAAATATCTATCCCTTACTTTTCTTGACTTCTAAATTTTATGCATTGTTTATCATTTCAGGGGAAAAAAGAAAAGAGAGAAAAAGGAAAGAAAGCACAAGCACAAAATTACTTCTAAATCTTCCTATGCAAGCTGCAAGCAGAGCAGCTGTGTTCATCCAACATTCATTAGGGGGAAAAAATACTGTTTTGGAACAAAGTAAATACAATTCAATACTTGAAGTTAGAGATCAAAATCTATTTGCAAACTTCACAGTCCTAACTACGTACTGTCACAATGATAACCTCGGTACAATAGCTCAGGACTACATTTACATTTCTTGGAAATAGCTGCAACAGTGAGTTTCCCTGTGACTAAACATAATCTTCCCAGAGATGCATCAGACAGGCTCATAACTCTTCTGTAAAGGAAACCTGTCGAAAGGTAAAAATGTGACAGCAGTAGTTTTAGAGAGGGAGCTGGCCAGAAAGATCACAATGATGAAAAAGGCACATTCAAGAAATCTGTCTTTTCAAAGCACGGGACTCTTTCTCAAGTCACCTCCAGCTTTATCTACACAACCCAAATAAAAAGATTCTGGTTGAAAAGGCCATTATGTGGTCTACCCTTCTAAATTTCTCCTTAAGCTAAAGGACAGCAATGCTCCAAGGCAATGCTAAATTTATTATTTGAAGAAAACAAAAGAAGAACAGAAAACATTTAAGGCACATTTCTCTGAGGTATATTACTGAAAGATAAAAAGATGCTATCAAGTACAAGACTTATCCAGCATGGCATAGATAGCGTCTTCCTGCAGATGTACCCTTGACAAAAACAAAGACCATACCAGGCTGGAAAACAGGGAATGCTGCAGGCTCCAAGGCTGCTGCATGCTTTTCACCTAAACAGAATGTCTGTCTCTGGTATATTGTCTTGTTGTGAGGTTTAAAAAAACCTACCTAGCTTCTACAGGAGAAGCATAAAGCCACAATGCCACTAATTCACAAAAGACAACTTCAGTTTATTAAAATTACATAGCTGTGACCAACTCACATACTTATATAAGTTGAGTTGCTGTCTCCTCTCCCTGAGAGTTAGCCAGCACTGCAGGGTAGCAGACCAGAAGTAACATTTTAAAGAGGATAAGCCAACAGCATTACACCAATCTGTAGAAAAAAGTATATTCAGTCTTTACCATTAGAGATTTAATCTTCTGGTACTGTTCCTCTAGTACAGCACATAACATATAAGTACACAGTCAGAAAGGTAAAAGAAACCCGTGAATCCACCAAACACAAAAATACTCTGTGGCCAGATCCCTCGACCTGGAACTAATGCTGATTTGTCTAGAGTCTGTAAAAATCCAAGTACATTGAAACTTAGGACTTCTTTTATTATCAATCCCTTAGTTTAGGGGTAAATTACAAAATACTTAAACTATGTTCAAGCAAAAGGTGCAAACTTTCTATGGGCAGCCACTAGCAGTTTTAGCTATCCCTCAACAAACATCCTACATCACTATGCATCCCTAGTCCCATTCTCCTCTCTCTGTATCCGCAGATAAAGATCCGAATAACATTTTGCAGTCTGCTATTATAATGCGGTTTGGCTGATTTTTTTTTTCTCTTTTTATTAATGCATTACCCCAAGACTTGTCATCCCACTGCTCTGAAACAAAAATAGAACACTTCTGAAGAGAACCGAGCCACTTGTTCTTACAAAAAGATTATCATACCAGTACAAAGGTTGTTGTTTCTAACCGAGTTACTCAAGCATCCTGCAATAAGCCATTCAGAAGTTCATCGTTACTTGTCCAAACAGATTAGTCATATTAGTGCTGAAGCAATGGCATTATGTAAAAGACTGCTTCTCTCTGATCTGCTTCATTAGCTCCAAATCATATTTACAAAATGCAGCATGCTACTTCAGCATGTCTGCAGCAATCAGCAGTTAAAACACTTTCTTTTACCATCACCCATGATATACGAACACATGGGTGGCCAAAGAATAGCCCACGGGTGCTGGGTTCTCACAACTGCCTGCTCACTTAGAGCACAAAACGTAGAGCCCACGGAGAGTAGGAGCTGTAGCTCTCATCACTTCATCTCAGTTTTAGTGCGTTTGTGCAGAGGGGTAGCCCACAGACAGACAAAGGCGGCAACAATGTGCTGCTCCATTTTCGAGAACTTGTGCACATTTATAACTGCTGATGAAACTGAGCCATTCTCCAATGGACAGAATTTAGATATTTATTCAACTTGACAGAATCAAGCTATTTAACAATGGGAGGAGAGCAGAGATGAAATAATGGGACTAGGATGTTATGAAGTGGAGAAGAGGTAGAATAAATACTGACATATCCCATTGTAAGTCTCAAGCTGACATTATCGAGTCAGCTTTGGAAACTAGGACAAGTGATCTGAATCATGACAAAAAGGCTTTCAAATATACACTGTCTGCTCTTTGTTTGGATTTGAAGAAAGCAAGCAGCTTCCCTGAGCTGGTGGGTACATTCTCAGAACTCTTCTCTTGAGAGTCATTTTCAATTTACCTATTCAAGATGGAAAGTTTTCCACAGAAAACAATCAAGCAAGTTAGCCTTTGGATTTGTTTGCTATGAGAAACCACATAGGTTATGGATGTGCAGTCAGCAAGGTGCAATACATAGGCCTGACAGAATTTACTGGAAAAAAACATGTATTATCGTTTATAGGGTGATAGTATCATACCGGGCATCCTAAACCTGGTTCCCATAGCTCACTACTCAGTGAGGAGTGTGAGTGGGGGGAAGATGTGTGTATCTCTCACAATAAGTAAATGGAAAACTTTGTGGTTGTTTCACTACCTGATACTGTAAAAAGAAAAATAAATTCCTGCAACTAATTAAGAAAATTCATGGCTCTGGGTCAGACTACACTGACACATTTAACCACCTCACTACACCCTCCTTCCCTATTTATGAAGCAAACTGTATTTTCAAGGTTACTGAAACTTCTGATTCTTGATACTGGCATGAGCCACATGACAGCAGCAGAGCTTCAATGCCTGTCCCTTCTGCTCTGCGTGCCCCACACACCAGCTCAACTCCATCTCTTTCACCATGAGATTCTCAAAGACTACTAGAGCCCCAAACCTGTCCCAAGCCTACTTACCTGCCTATAGGCCATCTCAAACAAGATTTATTACTTTCTCACATAGATTTCTGCATACTTAAGTTCAAAGAAGGGGTTGGCAGATTTGCACACAAGTCACCACATGAGCAGGAATACATACTGCTTATCTCAAAAACTCTCTGAAGTCTACTGCATTAGCTGCACAGGAATTATCCCAAACCAGTCCCTGTATCAAGACTATGATGCTTTTTTGGTAGATGTAGAAACAGACAAGAGTCTGCACTGTGCATAAAGATGTATTTTCCCCAAAGAATCCTTACTGGAGGTAGAGGAGTTAGTTCCGCTCTTGTTCAGTGTGCAAGAAAGTCATTCCTTCCACTTCAGTTTCCACTGAAGAAAGGAAATGATGTTCAAGAGACAAGGCTAGTGAATAGCTAATGGTAAATGGCATTTTTGAAGAAAACAATGCTCTTCTAGAGGTTGCCTATCCCTTGAAGCACCCAGTGCTATTTCCACCATCACTTATACACACAAGAGGGCTAGAGGTGCCTAAATGTGCAAGACACTGGTCCTCAAAAAGACCTGGAAAAAAGGTTCTACGCCAAATTCTGGGTCTCCATTTCACATCCCTGAGTTTCTTTTCTAAAAAGGACCAAATCCATAAAAGGCAAGCCATGCAGGTTGAGGAATTCCCTACCTGTGATATTAAAACCAGAAATGAGATTCCATACATGGTGATTTTTCTTTTCATTTAGGTTAAAGAATTTGGGGAGAGAAGAGGTAGCATCAGATTTTGGTGGACAGTGATTCAGTACTACAGGGGTGAGTACTATTTAATTTCACAACTTGAATAAATTTTCCATCCTTCCATTAAAGCATAAGACACCACAGTTTAAGTACTTCCACATACAGACCCCTATTAATCCAGCAGCTTCAGCCAGGTTGCTGTACACAGCAAGAGCAAAAAACTCAAAACCCCCTACTCCAAGCCCAAAAACAAACAAAACCCCAGAACCCTCCCCACTTGTTAAAAAATCATTTATCAAAGGGACAGACATACACCAGACGGGCATCTTGAATACCAATTCTCTGACTGGACTGGCTATTTCTGGATCAGTCTTTTTGGTATGTTCTATTCTCACAGCCACATGAAACTATTTTCCACATGCCACAGTACAGATCCTACCACCTGGAATACAAATGCTACACCAGGTCACATGATAGCAAGGGGGGAAAAAAAAGTAATATTACACCAAAACTAATCATAGTGTCACAGACCCTTCCTCACTACTGTCTCCCACTATTTCCTTTTTTTTTTCCCATCTTCCTACCACTAACATGAATTTTCAAGGTCAGTCATCTCTGTGTAAAGCTGCCGAGGGCTGTCAGGGTTTTAAGATGCTCAAGGCAGATCTAATCTAAGGATATTACTTCAGATTTGCAAGTAGTGGTTTTTGTTTCTTACCCCATCTGCTATAGAGCATAAATTCTGCCACCCAAGATTATCCTGCAGAGATCACCAGGAGGGCACAAAGCTCTCTCTCAAGAGCAAAGGAGCCAGCAAGGCTCCACCATGCACAATGGGGGATGCACACCACGATGAGACGCGGCACTCAGACAACACGTAATGACACCCTCATGGTGCCAGCTATCAGAAAAGCATACACATGGAAGACCCCTCTGCTCTACATGGCGTGCTAATTCATGGCGTGCTACTCCATTCTTCAAGCATATCAGAAGTCACCTGTTTCAATATAAAGTTCTCTTTAAGACTGATTATCTTCATCTCTTCCAAAGCCTACAGGAAAAGACAGAATTACACAAAGCTAGAAAGCTTAAAGTGAGTTTGCCCATGTTCATTCCTCAACCAGAAAACAGCTCCTAAGTCTTACTTGCACACTTACTTTTCTACTTGCTATAAAAATGCCAGTGGCAAACAGAAGCATTAAAGAAAACAGCTCCATGCTCAGATGAAAGATATCTTTACTTCAAACACAGATGAGATTCCACAACACACGTTGTGATTTTCAGGAACAGAAACCAAATCTGTCACTTGGAGACAGATAAGTCCATCTTCTGAAGGGTCTTGATGCTGACAAACTTCCCCAGCTAAAAATCCAGCTCAGATAAAGTTTCCTTTCCTGAGCTAAGATAGCTCAAAGTTTAGGATGACATATGCTTGCAACAGAACTTCAAAGCAGCTGTATACAAAATAGAAATAAATCACATTTCCTAAGCAAAAAACAGCCTATGTGTAATGCTCAGTTTTGATGAAAAGGGGGGATAGCCCATCTCAACCACAAGTTTATGGATTATGCAAGAGCAGAGTCTTAAAGTTTGGAGCACAGCATTTTATTAAGAACCAGATAAAGCTAAAATTCCAACACAAAACTAAACTTACTCAGTAAGGCACAAGAAAAAGGAACCACCTGCAAATTTGAAGTGTTCCAAATAAAAATCTTTGTCTGTGGTTTCCTGGAGACAACATTCTTCTGTAGCATTCATAAACCATCATTTTGTCCCCAAATCCCTGTGCATTCTTAAGCCAGAAAAAGAGTAATGAGTCACAGCCGTAACTTAAAACAAGATTCCTAAAACCACACTGGCAACTTCAAAGTGGTAGATCAACTTCACCACCTTAAAAGGAAAAAAAAACCCAAAAGCTGAAGGCTGCTGATGTTCAGTATTTTCAGAGCCACCTCAGATGTGGCATCAGCAAACACTGCCCACACAGAAATAGCTGATCCTCTCCGCAGCAGAGGAAGCAGAACTCTCAGCTGAGCAGAAATGACAATATTGCTCTTCAAATATCTCACTTGAGTTAACACCTATTGCAGCCAGAGACTGTACGAATTCAAATATATACAATCCCTATTTATGTTACAGCTGAATGGGAAATAGGCTACTCTGAAGCAAACACAACTAAAATCTTGTTGGTTCGAGTTGCTCCTCTCCGTTTACCTTTCCTTTGAAACTCTTCCTCAGAAACTTGGGTATTTCATACCAACTTCAGCTTAACTTTAATATTGGTCTTCACGACAAAGAAACTATAATTCCTACGGACTGAAAAGACTTAGATCCTGTTTTTAAATTACATGAAATCCCACCCAAGTCCTGTAACTTGTGGTTCCCTTTTTACAGCTTAAATCCAGCACTGAAACTCCATGATCAGAGGACAGCTAGAGGATGTTTCATCTCTTTGATTTCTCAGGCTTTGTTATTAAAGCAACAAAAGGGCATTAAGGCTCACACTCACACCACACAAGTGGTACAGGACAACAGGCCCAACTTAGGAGGGAGGAAAAAAAGCCACAAGTGCATCTCACCTGCAATTCACTGCATTGTCTAAAATTAAAGTGGGAGTTAAAACACAAGTCTGCTGTCCTCCTCTCTCAGCCTTCCTACCGAAGACCTGCCATGCGACAGATTATAGATGCCTTTCTTCACTCAACTTCCACAGCTATTAGTGAGAAACGCAGACAGAAGTAACTCTACAGAAGCGACATTAACACACAGGGAATCAGTGGCATGACGTGGAGGCAAAGAGCAGAAACAACAGTACCAGTCAGGTATTTTGTCATAGGTGAGAAGGTTAGGTATGCTTTGTGAACAAGTATCAAGGCACCAGAAGATTCAACAAGGGTTAACTTTGTTACGTAGGAGGAGGAAAAAAAAACCCACCAATAAAAACACACAATTTTTTTTTTCTGAATGCTTTTTCATCAGTAGTTTTATAGCAATGTAAAGAGAACTGCAATGCTACTTTCTTTAAAGGAAAAACTTTGTCTTGTCAGATAAATTGAAAGCTTACAGAAAATACAGTAAAGCTGACTAGAGGATAAATCATTAGGTGAAATAAGATGTTAAATAACCTTTTAAAATTAAATTTAAAAATTAAATAAAAAAATTTGTTAAATAAAAATTAGGCATTTATTATTCCACTTACCAAACAATAAAAATACTTGCTCAACAGCTAGTTTTTAACAGTTATCCATCCTTTGATACTTAAAACTAAACATTTTCAGCCTCTCAAAAAAATACAAATTCACTGCTTTTTGTACTCTGATCAGTGAGTTTGATCATTGCATTTAATTTCTAAGGGCTGCCAACTTTCTCAAGTCTCATTTTTTCTAATTAAAACTGCAATATATCATGTATGCTTTGGATTATTTCAGCATTTCTCCCCATCCATACAACAGCCTGCAGCGTACATCACAATTCCATCTCCCTTGTACTGAAAGGCACTTTCACTGTGGGGGAGGAAGGACTAAAAACCCCCTGTCTGATAATGACTTATCAATGTAGCAGCCTGATAAATGTTTTTACAGTACAATCAACCTAATTTATCTTTTTAAGTAATGGAAGAAGTTACTTTACAACTGACATGCTCTTAACACTTTCGAAGAAAACTTTTGAAGCCATCAACTAATACTTTAAGTAGTTTCACATTAAAGCCATGTACAGGGAAGTCACTCTTAAAACTTCTAGCACAGATAAGCATTTGATACGTTCAACATTGGCTAGAGCAGACAGACCAGCAAGTATGCTAGCTCCCCAGAACTACACACTTTTCGTATTGTAGGAGGAAACAGTGTATGGTTATGCTACATTAGGCAGTCTAGGTTGCTCTGCTGCTGCTATGGGGCTGTTTTGTCAGCAATGATGAAGCACTGTATTAATCTTTTAATAGTATTTCAACAGTAAAGCATGTAAGCTAGGTCTCAGTAGAATAGCATCAACAATGTTAACATGAGTTTTGCAAATTGCTGCAGCCATTTGTCTTTGTGTACAGGCAAGCAGAGTCATGTGGGCTCTGCAGAGAGGTGACTTATTTCTGGCTCTTTCTCTTCCATACAAGCAGTTCAAATTGTTTCACCACAAGGTTGCTATCACCCCAGCTCACCTCTGCAACACTTTCCCCCCACCTTTCTCACAATCCAAAGGATTGCTCACAGAGTTGCTTCCCTTTGGTGACTGAAATCTCCATTAAATGCCCAGCCATCAGCTGCACATGGTTCCTCAACAATCTAACTTTGGCAATACTGAAACAGAACAAACATTGCCCCCTGCCAAAATAAAATAAAATTTAAAAAAATCTGTCAATTCACTCCATATACAACCATCTTGCACACTGCCTCTGCACTCTGAATACAGGAGTGCACATTCCCTTAGGGTTTTTCCTCAGACCATGGTTTCTTACTACCATGTCACCAGTCCAGCAGGAAGACCATTCCAAAGGTATTCTCATCCCTTCTACCCCCACTTACGCAGCTAATTTCCAGTGTTCCTTTCCCTTACCACCCACAGCCATGACAGCACACTTGTTTGTGGGAACACACAATTTGTCAGACCATGAAATTATCCTGCTCCGAAACAGCTTTCTCTTTTTAGTTTTTCTAAGCTACTGTTGCTCATTGAATCCTTTCAGAATCCAATACCTTGCCTATCTCCTTTTTACCTTGTAATTTCCCCACCTGCTAAGTGCAGGTGACTTCCCTCACATGTTAAAATTCAGAGAAATAACAGTAAGTCAGGCAGCAATCTCATGAACCAAATACTTTTGATCTAAACTCCCAAACTAACCATAATCACTACACAAAGTTTCATTCCCTCCCTCCCACTATATAAAATTATACCACTCCAATCAGTCTGCAGAAGTGAAGGCAATGTGTGGTTTTCAGTGGAAACAAAGAAGACACCAGGAGAAGCTTCCATTAACCGGACATTTAGCAGGAAAACACTCAGGGAGGAAGTTCTACAGCTACATTGATTAGTCATGTGTTCATTTGCATGTCAACATCCAAATCAGAGACTGACAGTTGAAGCAATCTTTAAGATCTGGGAACAAACTCAGAAAAGGTAAAGAGTAACAACCAGTTGAATGTAACATACCCAAACCATGTGGGCTAAATCTGAATCTTTCCCATGCCAAAACACCACTTAGGGCATGTACAAAGTGCACATTGGTCGCCAAACTACAGCTAGGGAAACCCCCAAGCCCTTCCACAAAACCAGTTTAGATTAAAATGACTTACCTATAAAAGAGGAGCACAAAACCTACTTCAGATAGTGTTTCAAAAAGGAAGAAATTGACCACAAGTCTTCATTATCTTATAGGTTGTATTTATTTGGGAAAACTCGTTCAACAAGTTGCCTGCCTATGAAACAAAGCATTGCTGAATGTAGCAGCTTTAAAGCTAGCACATACCAGACCTCAATGCCAATGCAGGTCTCTTATTCCTTGGCAAGAAAAGTCTCCAAATTATTCCTTTCAAACAGACAACCCTCCCAGCTGATACACCGCAGCAAAGCATGCTGATTTAAATATGTGTCAAACCTTTCTCTGAAGTAGAAAGGCTGCTGAGCTGAGAGGCCACTCTGATGAAGCAAACAGCAATGCAGAAAGTTATATTACATGAATCTGCTAAAAGGTGCTCATGCCCTACTTTTTGAATGTTCTACAGGCTCCCTGCTCATGGGTTTAGTGCCTTGAAAATGCCATGCCAGAAAAGTGGGCTATTGTATTAACTAACTAGCAGGAAAAACAGCAACAGCCAGGAATGCCACTGAAAGGCAAGGTCACGGAAGCTGAGTGTTACAGTCTAGCATCTCCATCAGATAGTCTGACACCTCTCATAGAAGTCTGACATCATTTGGCTCTTTCAGGTAAATCTCAGATATTTCAATTTCAGTTCTTACTGGATTAATAAATGCATAGATTAACAGATTGAGTTGGTGTTGTTCACATAAGAATGACATAAACTAAGAGGAGAGTCTTGCATGGATATTCCTGCCTAGGCAACACATCCTGGCGGGGTTATTTTTATGCTGCTGTAAACAGACACATTCCATTCCACCCGTAAGGTCCGCAGCAGCACCTCTGCACTCCCTCATCCATTTGTTTCTCATAAATTTGCTCCAGGTTGGCTTTCATTTTAAACACTTTGCAAAGAGTTTTAAACTTTTCAGAAATTGATGCAAGGAAAAAAAGCAGCAGTCGGATTTTATTGTGTAGCAGCCCCCAAAACAATAGACACCTTGCAGCTAAACAGTCTGCAATTCTGTTTAGCTAACTAACATCGGTTTTAGCCCCAGGTGCAAGAGAAGAAAAAGGAACAGTGACAAGCTTGCTAGTGTTTTCAGTTTCCGCAGTCTGGAGATTAATTATGCTAGGTGTGTGTGACATTGTGCAATCCTCTCACAAGGGAAAAAGAAAGACTAACTAAGAGCAGAAAAAAATATTAAATTTCTTATTTTTCCTGTAACCCCAAAATAATTTTCTTATTCTCATCATGTTGAGTTTGAGGATACCTTGTCATAGTTCACAGATTTTGTAGCCTGTGTGGAACAGAGCACTTGTTCCAGATGCTGTAGTATTTGCAAGGAATAGTAACAGAAAAGGCAGTAAACGTGATGAATTGGAATAATGCTTGCGTTCACTTATTTGTACATAGCTTTCTGAATGCCAAAAACTTTGGAAACTTACCTTGCATCTCTTAAAAGATCCTATAAACTGATTGACACAGAATGGTGAACACAAAGTAAGGTGAGTATACCAAGGGAGGAATTCCTCAAGGCTTCATTAGTACTTAATTTCCATGACAACACTTATCACCTACTTCTGAATCAATCCCTTTATAAAATCATCTTTTAAGAGATGCAAGGTAAGTTTCCAAAGTTTTTGGCATTCAGAAAGCTATGTACAAATAAGTGAACGCAAGCATTATTCCAATTCATCACGTTTACTGCCTTTTCTGTTACTATTCCTTGCAAATACTACAGCATCTGGAACAAGTGCTCTGTTCCACACAGGCTACAAAATCTGTGAACTATGACAAGGTATCCTCAAACTCAACATGAAGGCTTGCTCTTTCACTTAAATAACTACTTTAACAAATGGCTGGGATTATGCAGAAAATTCACTGAATTCAGATAAAAATTTTAAGTTGTCCCAAAGCCAAGTGACAAGGTGTCACAAAGTTTTAAATAAAACAAAACCAACAACAACAACAAAAACACATTAAAACTACTATCCACAGAAAAAATAGACTTTCATCCATACTAGCATGCCTTAAGCACATTAATCACTCACCCCCCTACACTCACAAAATTCCTAAAATATCACTTCTCGATTTGCAATTTATTGTTTGGGCCCCCAGGCTGCTTGCTCTCAGACTTCGTATCTGAGCTCTAGAATTAACTCAAAGAGTCAGATGGAACAGCCACAGATCCCTCGTGGAATATCCCATTCTTGGTTAAGCTCGCCTTTTAATATTTAGCACAACACACCAGAGACTGCTTTACAGTTGCAGTTAGTCTTGGGCCTGGTAGCTTCTTCCAAGGGGCATAGACTTGTCTACAGAACAGAGAGTGAAGAAAAGCAAAAACACTGTTACCAGGCTTAGCAGTGTTTTCCCTGCGGGAGGCTCAGGTATCCTTCATGCACTGAGGTCCTACAGCATTGACTTCAACAACCTTTCTTACCCTGCAGCAATCCTGCTTCAGCAGAGCCACAGCTTCACTCCTCTGCTGCAAGATGGAGGTGAACCCAAGTTGGTACTTTCTCCAAAGACACTATCCATCCACAAAACCCTCCCACGCAATGATGTATTTGTCCACTGTTCATATCTCCTGCCCTCCCAACCTAAGGGATGAGCATGAGAAATAAAAGAAAACCCCAAAACTACCATGGCTCTGAGATTGACAGCTTTGATAGCTAAGGCCCTTTCTTCTTCTCGGTGCTAAGCTGCTACCAATAGTGTTTGTAGCATATTTTGACAACTACAGAGTGTTTGAAAGAGCCTTCTTCCATCACTGATCAAGGAGAGACAATGCAATAAAAACAGCATTCAAGATAGAGGAATCACAGGACTGTGAGGTTACACATAGCAGCCTGCTGCATCCACTACACTAAACAAGAAAAGGTATTCCTCTCTGAAGCAATAAAACATGGACCAGGTACTTCCTCAGCCATTTCAGAGACGGAAACATTTAATTACCTCACTTTAATTACTTACACTAAAATCAACCCAGGACCTTGGAAGAAAGAAAGCTCCTCTTTAGAGACAAGATAATCACCTTTGCCCTCAAACACCAGGGAAATCTGTCCTCTGAAGTTCACACCATCTGTATCTACAGGAAGGGATGCTGAAGAACTATATATATTTTAAGTAACACATAATGAATACGAGCATCACTTTTAGAATAAATAACTTAAATAGGAAAATTACCTTAAGACATTTCAACAGCGATTAGACAACATTTCAGTGACTCATCTTATTATAGCAGACCACAGGAGACCAGTGTTCCATCATTAGGAAAGCTATAATGATTCACAGGCACCACAAGAGGGACAACTGTGATTCAGCTGTAGGCCCCTTAAAAGAGGAGAGACCCCAGGGGAATCTCCATGTCCTACAGAGCACTGCTACTTCCAGAGTCTCTGCTGGCAATGTGGGAGCTAGATGTCAAGCCAGGAGTGATGGAAAATTCAATTTCACATCCTTCCACACTGCATATTGATAAACTTCTCTCACCGTTAAACCAAGATCTTCAGAAACATCCTTGTGACTAAGCAGCCATTTGTAAAAGAGGCAGGGGAGAAAGTATTTGTTTTTCAAACAGCGAAGAACGAGGGAATGAAGAAAGGGTGAGAGAGAACCACATGGATAAAAACAATTGCTTTTCATCACACCAGGAAGTGCACAAGGACAACTTGTAATTGGTATAATCACTGCCTCTGCTTCTCATAAAGGATTAGTTTTCTAATTACTGTAAATATTTTTATTGCCACAGCTCACACTGAAAAGTAAACAAAGCTGGGGAAGCAGCTCTCACAGTCCAAAGGACAGAAGGAAAGTATCTCATGGTGCAGTCATTTCAGACTGCAAGAAAGCTGCTGGCCTTGTGAGCCAGCCTCATCCTCACTCCTCTTCCTCCTCCAGCCCTCCCTCTAATAGACTGAGAGGCAACGGCTTGGTTCTTAATGCCAGACGTGATTTCTCCCCCACTACTTCTAAATCCAGCTTCTCCATAGCTGACTGCAACACTACTCCCACCTTTCCCTCCTGCTCCCCTGCAACTCGCCTTCACTTCCTTCCATTAAGTGAATCCACACTTAATCAAGACCAGAAAGCAACACAGCTGCCTAACAAACACACCTGCCCCACTACGCTTGTCACTCTGCTTGTTTACACTTGCTTGTACTGCCTTGGTTTTGTCTTGCCTATACACAGATCTCAAGGGCAGGAATTAGTATTTTGTACAATGCCTAGCACTGCAGGAACCCAATCCAATTATTCACAAGCACTCCTGCACAATATGTTATTAAATGTCAGCTTGCCTATGTACCAATTTTATTGTTTTTAACAGTTAGGCAAAAGCTACATTCCTAACTCTGCCCATTGAAAAAGGCAGCTTACACTTTGAAGCTTAAAAAAACCCAACCAAACAAAACACAAAAGGAAAAAAAAAAAAAACAACAAACCACACCACCTCACCTCCAAAAAATAAAATCTTTGCTCTGAATATCTTCCACCTCACTCCCATCCTACACCTGTTCCTTCTAACAATGCTACTGAATTAGAAGAAATGAAAAAAAAAGAAAATTAAAAATCAGGAAAGGTCTACAGCACTGGAGGAAAGCCATGCTTTTCCTAAGTGAACTAGGTATTTAAGGCCTTCTAGGCTGAAAAACAGTCTTTAAACATAGTGTTTTATGAGATGATAAAATAAGCCCATTCATACCAAATCAACTTGTTTTCAGCCAAAACAGATGTAAACTCCTCCCTCCAGATACACAGATCTTTTGCAAGTGCCGTTGAAAATGGTGATTCTGCTAAAGACTTCCAGCAAGCTTTTGATAGCTTCTTCATACTGTGCAGTAAAATACTATGAAATCAACTGGTCAGCAGGCCATAAAAGATGCAGAAAGGCTCAAGGTGAGCCAAGTCTCCGGAGGGCCAGCAGGGATGCTTTCAGTGACAAGTGTAACAGAAGTCACAGGGAACAGCAAATAACTGAAGGCCTGGTCATCAATACACAGCCAACTAGATGAGCTGCAGAGGACGAAACCATACACCAGTCAATGTGTAAAGTGTGAAGGCATGAATGATCATGCAGGTTCAGGTAACAAACCAGCTGACATCTCTGACAGGCATCAGAGGCCAGTGTACCAAGGACAGCCGTAATTGCATCTCATTAACTTGGAAGTGATTTCCTTCCCAGCAACTACTGCCACTACCTTGATTGGTGACTGTCAGTTTTGTGGGTGGTGTTTTAAGTGGAACATCTCTGTAAATCCACAAAGAGATGTAAGGAAAGTAATCCTATAAAGACTCTTCTTGAAGAGAGTTCAGCGAAAGAAAGTCATGTGGTGCCAATGGAGTATCTAATCAGGTGGCAGCTATGAATGGAGGGAGGAAAAAAAATTAGAAATGGTTTCTCACAGGATAGATTTACAAATAGTTGAAAAAGACAATTCTGCAAAAGAGACCCTGGCTTCCAGAAAACTATTAACAGGCCTAGATGAAATTTAGATCTCTTTGGCTAAGTAGGAATGGCTAGCCATCAGCCAGGATGTGAAATATTTTGAAGCCATTTAATTCAGAATGATCTCTTTTTACTTCTAGACAGCTGGGGAAAACAAATAAACACATAAAAAATCCCACAACAACAACGAAAAACACATTCAGCATGTACTTGCAGTAGCTAATCCAAGACACACATGGTGGTCTTGACAACAGGTCAGATTTGACATCCCTGTACAGCAATTTTAAACACATGACTCTGGTCTGTTTTCCCACCTGAATCAGAAAAGCTCCATGCTGCTAGGTCAAAAGGGCTGACTTCATCCTTGAGAATATAAATAGACAATAGTAAATAGGATTAAAAGTGTTGTAGTACTGGTACAACTACTAGTGAAATACTATGGCCAGGTCTGAAACGCACAGTTTAAAGACCAAAATGAGATCTGATGAAAGGAGAAAAAAAAAAAAAGATTGAAGATCAACCTTTAAGTGAAATCCATGAACAGTGATCTATTTAGTTGATTAAGAGGAAAAGGGGCAACTCAGTCTTCAAGTCTCTTCTCTGCTAGACAAAAAATTCAAGAATTCCCTATGTAACAGTAGTGATGAGAGCTGAAATTATGTATGTTAGACTACAAGACAAAACAAAATAAGTGCTTTCTTAATGGTGAAATAGCTTAAAAGTCCCCCTAAGAATCCTACAGGACACAGGAGTACATTTTCCACACACACACACTGCAGTTTTAATTGGGTGCTAGAAACTTTTCTAAAACAAAAAGTCTTTCCAAACAAAACTTCATGTAAAGGACTTGTAAAGCTTAAGCAAGAAGCTGGACTAGCTCATAGGAAGTTCCTTTCACCATGCAATTGATCATTTGTTCTTGCAGGCTCATGGCAGAGAACCTTGCTGATCAGCAGGGAGCTGAAAACATATGAAGTTTTGTTACACCAAATTTGATGTCGAGGTCAGGAACTCTGCAGATCTTCAAAGGCTGGGGTCTCAAAAAAAAAAAATCTCAACCTAAGTCATTATCAACCAAAGCAATAGTTTAAGTCGTTACAATGATTTCTACCACAGGTGCTAAAAAGACTCACTTATAGAGGAGTGCATCCTCCCAGATGTGTAATGCCTCAACACCAAAGCTTCCAGTTCTTCCAAAAACTTTAGAAGAACAAGAAACCAGATGTGCTTTGCTAATAAACATTTCCTTTCTATACCATTAATGGAAACAGTAGACAGATATCACTTGGAACAACTGAAAGCAACCTATCCAGGAGATCATTCTGAAATTTGGAAACAATTTGTGGTATCTGTCCCATGTGCATGGCTGATTTTGATTTTGCACTTGAAGATTTTTTTCCCCCTACACTCAGATTTGAACTTAACACTCCACCTAAAGAAAAAGTTGATACCCATTCTTAATGTTTCCCACTTTTTCCTTTTTCTTTAAAAAACCAGACTGATGAAAATCTTTTTGGACAAGATAACACATACAGATATGTTGTCCGAATTTAAAAGCCTTAACCTTCTTATCAATGTTATTATCTAAGCAGCATACAGTGCCCTTTCTGTTTCTTGCTCCAGGAAGCAAAAGATAGCAGTATCCCCTCTGCTGTCACACCAGACTGGACTTCTGCAAGAAAAAATCCAGTCCCTTCCAGATATAAGCAAAATAGCGTCTTCTTTTATTTTTTTCAAATTAAGGACATCTTAGGGGAGCAGGGTCCCACACAGATTTTTTTTTTTTTCTTTTTTTCTTTTTTCTTTTCTTTTTTTTTTAGAATCTGAATTAGAAAACAAACAAACCAGCCTTAGTAGAGGAAAACAGAGCAGCAGAGCCAATTGCATTTTGTGAACCACAATTAGTGCTGCAGGTGCCTTCAGCCATCACAGAACATTCTGGTAACATTAATTCAAAATTAATATGTGGCCTTCCCTTACCATCACAGAACTTACGTTCAGTCTCCCCTTCTTATATGAAGTACTTTGCAAGTTAAGAGCACGCAAGAATGCCAAGAACATAAAAGAAATACAAAACAGCTCAAGGGTAGCCTCACACCATTGCATTTTGTGAACCTACCAAACAACACTCTTTGCCACGGGGAATACAGTTCATTGATTTTCTTCACATGAATAGGCCATTCTTGAAAACTGCTGTGACTCTGAAAGGAAGGTCAACAGAGTTTAGAAGCATGGGCTTTCTACATGCAGAATCCCAGAGAATTAAGTGACTTCAAGTGAGTCACTGCAGACCAGCTCAGAACCCTTCTGATCTCTTTAGAGAAGCAAAAAAAAAGAAAAAGCCATGTGCCAGCAAGGTATGATTAAAGATCTTTCACTACTCTTCTCCACCATGCTGTCACCACATTGTTGATGTCTTCTTTGTTCTCAACAGCTCTCATCTAAGCCATCTGCTTTAACTGTTTCTAAGTACTTCACTTTGCAACACCTAGGAATCCTCATCACAGCACAGGAACCCACTATGCCAGGTGATATCTAAATACAAGCAGCAAATGTACCTCCACAAAAAAAAGCCCCAAACAAGGCACATATGCACACACAAAACACATGCCTGTCCCAAACAGCTTACTTCTTTCAAGGACACCATTCCTCTGAATGTCTCCCTGTTTCTGTGAAGAACATGACTTGAGGCTTCATGTATAACACAACTAACAAATTAATTGTCAGAGTGAATCTACTTTGTAATTACTGTTTTTATACCCTCTAACCTCAGTCATACTCCAAATGCACTCTTCTCTGAAAACAAGATTTTCACCCAACAACTACAACTTCCTGAATTTGATAAGGAAGAGACCTTGGCAAAAATAAACTGATTTTTTCAGGATCTGGAAGTTGAACTCATGTTAGGAATATATTATAAAACTGGTGTGGACAACTGTCTGTCATCAGTTACTTGCTTCCCTGAAAAAAAGTTCTGAAAACATTAATTTTAATTTCCAGTCAGAGCACTATAATGAAAATTGTCAAAGCAGCACCCACTCAAAAGATATTCTAGATCAACTCTGTCAATACGGAGAGCAACAACAAGGAATGAGTTTCCTACTTCCCAGATGTCAAGAGGACATAAAGAAATAGTAGAGTTCTTCTCACCAGGCCTCACAAGTGGCATGTTTCCTTCCTTTCACACGCATTATAGCTGTCATCTCCTGTTATAGAACCATCTTACTGTACTCAATGAGAGCTCATGAGTTCAAGCTTGCTCACAAGCTCTACTAAGTATTAACAGAAATTACTGGACTTGCAAATATTACTGTCATATCAAAAAAATCCCATGCTGCATTGAGTAGTAGTTAAGATGTTGAGGCTGCAGCAGTTAGGCCTCCAAAGCTTTTTAAATTATCAGCTAAAATTTAATACAAGTACACAACGGAGACATTAGAAAAGAAAGGCTGGAAGAATCTTCCAGTCTGCAAAAGAACATTCACACATCTGAAAAAGGGAATTTACTCAGGTAAAGCACTAACCTCAGAACACAGGAGGTCTTTCTCTGGAAATGAGACAAAATTATTTTATCTTCTAGTTAGCAGCCTCTGCCTTACTTATTCCTTAGATGTACAGAACACTTCATTTCTCCAATATCACATTAACTGTCTCACATGCTACCAATTACCACCACAAGACAAGTATCATCTTCATCATTCTGCAGACAGTTAAGACAGACAGCCTTGCCCCAGGCCACAGTGAGTCAGTGGTAGAAGCAGGATCTGATCATCTCTCATTGCTCAGCTCCTTCCTTCAGACAGTGAAGTTTTACTACTCCCACTGTCTTCAGAAATGGGATCTTGATTTGCCAAAGTACAACTAATTAAAAAGAAAGATCTAGAAACCAAGAAACAAATAACTGCTAAAAACCTGCTGTTTAAATAACTCAGTAAGCACCTTGATAAAAAATAAGGATATAAACCACTCTGTTTCTATGAAGCTAACTACAAAGACACTCTCTTGCCTGCAGTCACGGCATCTCTAACTTCTATCACAAATAAAGCATCAACTCAACTATTTCCTTGTCATTACAAGCCTGATTTGTGCACAGAAAGTCTTCTATGCTGCCTATGAAAGGTGGACAATCACAGTGCATGTCTCCAAAAAAAAAAAAATCCTTCCCTTTCAGTTTTCCAAGTGTTGACTACAACAGTGGTATTTTTAGTATGACATATGTAATAATTGGATGAAACTTGAGCATTTCGGGACTCGATGACAGCCATGGTTTCTTTCTGATGACAATTTACATGCAAGTCTGTTTCTGCAGCTCTTGCACCTCTATAACTCATTTGCAGTGGAGAAACAGGAAACTGGAAAACAAAGCAGCAAAGCCTAGTTCTGGGCAACGTTGCACATTTAAAATGAAATTTTCTTTTTAAAAATGTAAAATATGCTGTTATTGTAAAAATGCTTTCAAGTCTTTGAAGATGACACTTCAACACACATTAAGATGGCAATTGCTTTGCATATGACTGAGTTGACAAGGCTCTGCAGCATTGATGTAGCACTAGAGCTTTTACCAACTGATTTAAAGCTTTGATGGGGCTCAGGCTTTATAAGATACTCTGACAGTGCAAAGTCTCTGCTGACAGAAATAGCTAGAGTTCCTTCAGCAGCAGACTTTGGCTGGTCCGTTTTAAACTGCAGTCTCCATGGTAGAATTTCCTCATCTGCATCAGACTGTTCTGCTAGCAGCTATTGAAGGAGTGCTTAGAGGGGCTATCATACAGAGTATTTAAAGCACTGCACACTGGACTACTTCCCTCTTGAGATGATAGAATTGAAAACAAGTAACATTTACTTTCATTGTCTCCAGAACAAGAGAAGAAAGCCTTTATCTGTTTTCCTCATCAAGTAAAATACTGCAGCTTAGCTGAAACAAATAACAAGCTAAATTTAAACAGTTTTAATAAATACCGCCTTGAAATAGTAACAGTTGCTTTCACAGCCTGTGTTGCTCCTGTGCTATGGAAATTGTGTACGTTTAGTGCAAGTAGAGGAAAAAAAAAAAAACAGAGAAAAAAAAGTGGTGGCAACTCTCAGCAATTTGTATGCTTAGGCATATTTTCCCTTTCATCTTTTCTGTCTGTTCCATTCCATATCCTTCACTGCAGTGTTTCTGCTTTCTAGAGTCCCAGCTGCTATGAGAGGAACACCAGAAGTTATCCTTGTGCTCCAGCTATGACTGTCAACCTTTGTTTTCCCCATCTGCTAGCAATACAGCACCCTTGCACTAAAGAACACTGATCATCTTACAGAACAGAGTTTGACTCGAGACTCCTGCTACTTCTCTAACATAGTTTATTATTTACAACAGATAAAGTCAAGCTACATGTGTTAATAAGCAAAAAAGCCACACGGAGTCAGCTGCAGTGCTCCAATACTGATTTGCCTTTATATACAGTATATTAAGTTTTTCCTTCATTAAAAGCTGTTCTACAAGACACAATGGACATACCAGCAACCATTTCCCAGAAGGCTGATAGCATTACAAAGGAAGAGTTTGTTTCTTCCCCTCAGCACTGCCCATGATGATACATCTCTCAACTCAAGAGTGCAAACACACACACACACATACAAACACACACAAAACATGTCTCCTCCTATTTGCCAAAAAGCCAACCCAGCCCTGAACTGAAAGCCAGTGGGGTGATGGCAACCAGCCTGCTGCTCACTAAGAGGGATTTCTGTACAAGCCATTGAAGCTTTGATACTCCAGGATCCCAGATGAAAACTGCCCTAGGAGGGGTGTGGATCAATGAAGAGAAGACTCTCTCCAGCCATAAATACCAACAGTAGTTATTTCACACTGTCCCCTTAAAAGGCTGGTGACCATTCAAAGCGTGCCTGCCACGTACTAGTGGCCAGTTTGACAAAAATCTATGTGCTATCTTGCCTTTCACAGCAAGTAGGTGACATTCAGACTGAAGCCTTTTACAGAAGGATGCACATAAGGTTTCCTACTGACGGATTTCATGACTTTCACAAAAAAAATTCTGTCTACCAATCAAGCAATCCAGACAGATTACCAGGGGACAGAAGCCTCTATTAAAACCTAATATTAGAAATGTCAACCAGAGGCCCACTACTGAATAATTCAAAGCAAGAAAAGGTCTCTCTTGCCTCTTGTCACCTGCTTTGAGCAATTCTTTGGCAACATGTAACAATCAGTTTCAGCAAAAGGTGGCTGGGCTGAAAACAGAATGAAGAGGCACATAGGAAAAACAAAAAGAACACAAAACCCCATGAAATGAGGAGAGAGAGAATCTCATCTGCACAAGGCTTATGTATGAACTCTGTGGCTTGAATGAGAAGAAATCATCTTTAGACATGTTTGAAAAATTCCACATACAACTAGAAGAGGACTAGCAAACACCACAATCTTCTACCTTCACAATGCTCATCCACCTTACTAAAGTAGTTCAAAGTTTCAGAAATGAAAACATATTAATGTGGTTTTTTGGACAAAAGCATAGTTTGATTAGAACAACAAGCAAGCTCTGGCATATTTTCATCAGCTCTTCTGTAAGTGAAATACAATTGCAAAGTGAAAGAGGACTATCAAGTACAAGCATCTTTTTAAGTCCCAACATTTTCAGGCCTGAAAAAAAATTATTCCTTCAACTTTACAATCCTGGTCAGCTCACTAAATTTTTTCCTTCTCAGTATCAGCAGTCTCCCCAGTAAGTAATAGAAAATGAACTAAGAACCAGCTTAGGAATTTGACCAATATTGGCTTAGTTATGTTGGCAAGTTCAGCAAAATCTGGTCTTCATATTGTGTCATAACAAAAGTTGAAGCAACTATTTGGTATGGAAGGAAAATTGATCTTAAATCTAACAAGAGGGAGCAAATTAGGAGGAATTCTCTCAGATTTTCTCCACTCCCTGCTAAAGATTTTGCTGAGATCCATCCAAGTTTCTCTCACCCTCCTCATAAAACACAATCTTAAGGACTCTCTGCATAGCAGTCAAGACGTCATTGTTGGCAAAACTTCACCTTTACGAGAGAAACCACTATTCCAGCAGCTCGTGGAACTAACGAGTTCTTTAAGAACATTCAGACGTGGGTTTGCAATTAAATTTAAAAACCTGTCACCAGTCTTTGTAAGCCTAAGTAGGAAAGGTACCAATTACAAGAATTCCCCATTATTCTGTGACTGCTAACTTAGCAAGAGCACACACTAGTAAGAATTCCCAGGGACATAGAATACCATTCTTTCTCACTGAAGAGCTGCAGAGAAGCTGAAAGGAATGATTTTTCTCTGCATTCCTTCTCTTATTCATGATTTCATGACTTAATTTCTCAAAGCAACCCTATTCTATTTTTTAATTTAAGCAGCTATATTTGGAGAGAAACCACACAATTATTTAACAAGACCAGAACCATACAATATATTCATTTTGTGTGTCAGGGAGAGCGCAGTTACAAACAGAAGTGTAATCCACTCTCACTCTGGTTAAGACATTAGTACTTTTCCAGGTTTGTGTACAAAGAAAATTACTTCTGTAAGTTCTGCTGAATACTACACTATACACAACACAAAAAAATGACACTGTACGTTCACCAGGCCCCCCTGTCTTATAGAGGGCTGGAATCAACTGCTCTGCACCTGAATTTTTCAATTTGCTTGAAAGATTTGAGTCAGTGAGACAATTCCTCTTCTTACAAATCTCAAACCCCTCCACAATCTAAAAATCCCTACAACAGATTCTTTAGCTACAAATGAAGGGTCTCAATTTGAAACACTAGAAGCAATAAAAACACAGGAATAGCCTGAAACAGCCTAGCTTAGAAAAAAATCTTGTTCAAAAAAATCATTAATCTGAAGCCTGCAAGAGACTTTCTTTTTTTGCAGTAAAGAAAACTAGACTTAATTCCAGTCTTTAATAATAAATACCAAGGGACCCTCTTCCACAATAAACACACGTCAAGCTCACTCATTTTGTAATGACTGCATTAAGTATTTGGCCAAAAATCATGCAGCAACTCCTCCTCTTGTTTTAGAGTGAAGTATCCCTTAGTCTACACAAAGCCCAACAGCTGGAGCACGAGAAGGAGTTTATCATTGGCACCCCATCTGAAGCCTTCATGAAGCATAAATCAATTCCTAAACCTAAAATATGTATGAAAGTTAATGAGATTCCAATACGGGCAATACACAGCACTGGAGACACGTCATCCAAGGAACACTGCAAAGCCTTTGATAAACACTCAAGTAAAGATGAAAATACAGGGATAGGACATACACATTTGAGAAATGAAGATCTACAACCTGCCAAACAGTCCAGCAATGGAACACAGTCACAGAAATAAAATGGATCTCTAAAAAGCCTCAAATTTAGGAGCAATACCAAGATAGTTTCTCATTCCCTTTTGCCAGCAAGACAAACTTGTAACCCCCAATATTGCCTTTGAAAAGCTACAAAAATAATACAGGAAAAGGATATCCTTGTTTTCACTGGCATCCTCTATAAAAATAGCATTTTTTGTATCATATATGCCGTCAAACTCCTCATTGCATCTCAGGGGGGCCAGAAGCTCCATGTTTGACACCAACTGCTATCTTCCAAGAATACAGTTTCCAAACTACATTTCCTCCAATTACATGTGTACAGTAAGATTCTCAGATGCTTGAAAAGTGATACAGAAGTTTGGTATTTTCACTGAAAGAGTAAAATACACACTGTCTCACAAATTTTTACTTCACTAGAATACCAAAGCACTAAAGCTGTTAACACTCTTCCCCTCACCATATACACATACAGCCCTACCTCTTCCACAGGAAGACAATTTAATTGCTTTAATCTTTCCTGAAAGTAGTTTAAATATTTTTCTTGAGGTTTTCTAAAAATAATCCAGAATAAAGCAGATACTCTGTATGTAAAATATAAGCCCATACAGTTTGGCCATCTTACCAGCAACTGAATTGCTCTCTCTTAGAGAGAGCCGCCCGAGCTATTTGCTGCAGAGGATGTAAACCCAGACATCATGGTTTGTGTTTTATTAAAAAGCCTTCTCCACTTCTTTCTTTAACTTACAGGGCGAAATCAATCAAAACAGAAAAAAGTAGGTATGAATCATACACCTTAAAGAGAGGGTCAGCCTATGACTACCTAAAATAAAAGTAGAAGCATCTTCAGAGACAGCAACTGCAGCTCATATACACCATTGCGGACACCTCAGCTGCCTCTAACACTGCTCACAAAAAGCTGTGTAGCACAATCTCTAGAGGAGGGATCAGAACTGCCCTAATATAATACCCTCGCCTCCTCTCAGAGGGGACTTCAAACAACTCCACAGTGCCAGTCCATGGAAAAGGAATAGAACTTGTCCAGCACTGTCCCCCAACACCTCCATCACAGCTCTTTCACAGTGCTCAGTGACATGGAGAACACTCTACAGTGCCTGTACCTGTCAGCACCCTCACGAGAGCAATGATGCTTCCCTGCACTCGGATATCTGGAAAAAGCAGGTACCCATGTACGAAAAATGAGCCACTGCTCCTGTCAAACCTTTTATTTCCACTGTTCGAGAAGAAAGGCAGAAGAAAATACACTCGTGAACACCAAAAGTTCGCTTAATCCTTCTTTGCTAAAACCACATCCATTTCTCAAGGAACAGGATTTCCAACCCTATGGTCAATAACTTCTCCGGATAACTAATCAGCACTTCAGTGCTGCTGTGATTAGAGACAACAGCCAAGGAGTGCACTCTCAGTGTTCTCACCCTGTCACAAAGCAGTCTGACAAGGAAGATGTTACTTCCACGAACATTTAGGGATGGGGAGAAATAGAAACAAACAAAACCAAAAGAATCCCACACCTCCTAACTAATAAAAAAAAAATTCCCATTCAGCACTCCATCACAGGACATCTCTTTTACCTCTGAGTTAGCTGCTAGGTTGCCAAAGCCTGCAAATAACTACCATCAAAAACCTAAAAAGTACAGTTAGATAACCCCAATAACTAAACATCATTTTAGAATCAGATCTACACGTTATCTTCGACCACCCAGGTTGGTGAGCAAGAACTAGATAACAACACTTTCTCAGCTTCAGTCTGTGGCCCAAGCCCTCTCTCCCTCAAAGAGACAAATACTTGGAAGCTGTGATATTCTCAGGAAGCTGAGCTACTTGCTGTAAAAAAGCTGCTTAGTAGACTACACATTATCTTTTGGGAGGTGTGATAAAATATTCATTTTGGTCTGTGTAAGGCATCCGTCACGCTATATGGATGCCCATTAGCTCTTGCACAGAGTAACAACTCAGGAAAGAAAACCACAGAACTGAAGCAGAGAAACCCAAATTCCCAACTATTATATCACTGTTGCAAATTCCATCGAGAACCATTCTCCCCTTCCCCCACACCACATGCTATCTTGCAGCTCCAAGTACTACACAAATGAATGCCCAAGATTTAAGGTACCAAAGCAATGTATGGACTGAACATCCTGACTGTTTCTGGGAAGACAGATACATTATGGTGCTGCCCCATTACTGAGCAAAAAAGTGACTAACAACATCCACTGAGGATTGGAAGACCAAAGTCTGGATGCTCAACGTTCCCAATATAGAATTTTTCCAGATGAAACCACACACAGGAGACACAGGGACAGAATCATTCAGACAGAAATACACAGTCAGTCCCAGCCACAGAAGGAGTTAAAATACAGCTTTCTATTGGCAATAATACGCCATTTTTCACCTCATACACCTCCTCAAAACCAACAAATCTGCATGAGGTCCCATTACTTGAAGGACTCTGCTAGACAAAGTGGGAAGAGTAGACTGGAATAAACCAGTATCATACTCTTCTGCGTGAAGTGACAGCACAAGCGCTCTCTACAGCCTGGATGACTGTTACCCAGGAAAGCAGCAGAAAATGGCTTACTTTAGGAACTCAAGTGTCCTCTTTTACCCCAGAGTGATTACAGAACACAGCAGACATTCATTCTGGAGAGCAGAGTACAATAGCTGTTTGTTACCCTCAGCACTACAATCTAGCACTTATTTAAGCTTATCACACACAGAACAGACAGCACGAAAAGTGCTCAAGACAAAACTTGAAAGTACTCTAAGAAATTACAGGTAAAAATCCAAGCAAGGACCAGGACTAAAGCTTGGCCCACAATTCAAAATTTAACAATCCGGTAATCTATTACAGGCATACATTTATTCAAGCTTCATCTAAGAAGCATTAGGTGTAGGTGGTCAGAAAATAAGCAGCAGAAAAGTATTTAATCATTGTAGCCTACTGCTAGCAAGAAAAGGTTGCATGTTACACAGCAGAGGCACAAGCTTTGTGAAGAAGAAGAACACCCATAAACGTTTAACATCAGAAACAATGTTATGAACTCACGAAGTCCATAACCAACAGAATTAAGGTGTCTATGCCTGCATTTAATTTTTTCTGCTGGGGGATGTGTCTCACAGCTTTCTCCACATTGAAGCCCAATCTCAAATTTTAAAAAGCACACGCTATTAACTTTCCACATCTTACCCAGGTGAGAAGTCCAGATTCCTTTACTCACCATACATCCTTCAGTAGTGCTGATTTAGACTTTCCTAAATCAGAGACTTTAACACACACAAATCCTTCCCCAACATCCACTTTATTTTACAGCCACTACCAAATTTACCCACACTGGGACTCAAATTGAGAAAACTGTTACCTCACACTACCAGGCAGGTTTTATAAAAATCAGACTCCATCTTCGAAAACAACATGTGGCATTTCAAGGGCTACCTCGTTTACATTAAGAACAAGATTGAAAAACCCTAGTTAGACTGGTGTGAGCTCCCAGTTCCCTCCTTACTTGCATGCCCTCAGCTTCTGCAGAGGAGAGCAGCACAACAACACTGATATACTGCATGAGAAACAGAAAAAAGCAGCATCTATCCCATGCTTGGAAGATTCCTGTACTATCTTCAGAGGACAACAGAAACAAGAGGATTTCAGAAGCTACTCTAAAACATCCCTGAGTAACCTCCCACCCAGAGATAGTAAGGAATTCACATAACAAACTCAAATAACATCAGTAAATACTTCACCCTTTCCTCTATTACAGAAACATGCGTAAAACATTCATAAACATTATTTCTAAATACATTCTGTTCCAAATGAGGAGACTAACTGTGCTACTTAATTTACTGTGGTAAGTATATTTAAGTTTCTAATTTTTATAGACTGCACATCGGCTGAAGGAATGCAATTAGCTGAATACAAATACTTGTTTGGACTCGTGCAGAACAGCAACACATACTTTTCCAGAAGGGCACACGGGATTGAACATGTAATAACAATCTCAACCGTAGCAGCACAAATAGACTAAACAAGCACTGTTCAAGTTACTAATGCTCAGTTTCGAAAGTTTGACCCCTGAAGCCAGAAGTACATTCACAAAGGCGAACCAATTTTTCCAAACTGCCAGAAATACAAACACAAGTTTAAGCAAGCTTACAAATCCTGAATAATCACAGTACCCCCTTAGTCAAGGCTAATTTCTCCATCTCAAAAGTTTCAGCTCAGGCACAGAAGTAGCAATTCTATTTCCCTTTCCAGTGCTTATACTTTTCAATAGATGGCTGTAACAATAGCACCAATAACAGACAATCATTTCATTTTAACACTAAAAACGTATATTAAGTACAAGTCAAACTTTCCCAGCCAAACCTTTCCTTCCACCAAAAATTCCAACATCTAAGAACTCTCTTGCTTAGCAACTTTCTGCCAGAGAACATTCATAGCTTCAGGAGACAATTGTCTGTATTTTGGCTCTTCCTATGAAGAAATATACTTAGAGCCAAATGACCTGCAGCTACAGCTCTTACTAAAACCTCCTAAAACCAGGTAAAATTTGCATTTTGTATTTCTAATAGAAGCTAGCATTTGCAGCAGTATATAGATACATAAGATCTTTAATCAAGTGCACTCTCTACGTCTTCTTGCAGGTCCAAAACAAACTACTTCTGTACTTAACAATAATTCAGCTCCAGAACTATGGAGAGAGAACTATGGCTCCCTACTAAATCCATACAAGGTTTATCTCTTCAGTGAACCAAAACACCATTAAAATGAGATGCTCAAGACAAGACTTCTGCTGCTCTGAAGTAATTTCTCAGAGAAAAAACTGAGCCTAAAAATTGTCTGAGTAAGGAACCACACATGTGAAATAATACTCAGATCTGTAGGCTAGAAAGTACAGATTTTCCAGATGCCAGCAGCATAAACTGCAATAGCCAGTCCCAAGTTCACTGGCAATCCCACTGGATTAAGATCACAGACACAGTGGTTGGAGCAGGGCTCTGGAGGTCATTAGCCCCACCATCCTCTTTGGACTGCAAACAGCATGTCTCTCTGTAAGAAACAAGATCTGGGGTCTGTCAGCACAACCAAAGTCACAACAGAGCCAATCCTCCTGGAAGCCACTTCTGGGCACCTGAACAAGGATGTGACTGGGATGAGTCTGACTGTATTCAAGGGACACAAGTAGGCACACATACAGACAAAGGAAAAGCAGCAGACGTTTTTCACTGCCATTTTTGCAACACCATTTGCTTGGTCTCCCGTAGCATCCTCAGTTAGTGATATGGACAAAGTAAGTGGACAATAACACCAGGTTCAAGGTTTGTAATGGTATGAAGCTCAACTGCAGGCTGTCCCATTTCCATGGAATAATTCCAAACTTCACCAAGTAAAACCTTGAATAACCTAATCTAGAAGACCTGACCTGCTCGGAGTCGGAAGTGAGACCAGCTGAGACTCGGAGACCCCTTCTGACCTAAGTTATACAATGATCTCTCCTTTGGGTTTTTAATTAAAAAACCACCAAAATGTCTGTTGCAGCTTGGGTTTGCTTTATGTCATGCTTCTGCCACCCTGCTGGTTTCAGCAGATAAAACGGACTAAGAGCCACAACAGAAGCACTGTGGAAAAGGACAGTAACTGTTCTGCTTAAAAGAGTCACAAGCCTTTCTGAAACAAGCCTCAACACTGTATTCTGAAGTCAAGAATCTCAAACTTGGTTCCTACTAGGAATTAACAACAACAAAACACCCAAACAAAACCCTCACAGACCTGCAGCTGAAGTGCCAAGAGGAGAGAGACTAGTAAGTTCATTTGTTGAGTTGAGTAAGTTGCAACAAACCCATTCTGGGAAATATGTCAAATACATTTAGACTGTGAACAATTTAGAAAAAAGGTCCCAAAACAGAGTTCATACAGAAAAACAAAACAGAAACCAAACACAAAAAAGCCACCACAAAAAAAAAAATACCCTTAACTCTCTGCTTACCCAACAGAAGTAAGCAAGCATCCTGAAAGAGCACAAATAAAACCAAATTTCCATCTTGCTTTTCAAACTGACAGCAATGCCTTATCGAGGTACCTAAAACTGAATACACACAACTTCAGTTCACCCTCTGCTCTGCTTGCATTAATTCCCACAGAGGGACTCTGGTATAAGGTTTTAAGCACTAGAAGAAAGAGAAGTAACAGCATCATTTGCTGGATGGAGGCCAGGATCTCACATATCCACTCAAGCTTGCATCTCTGGAGACAATGTTTGCTCCTACCATAATTGAGTTATGTTCTGCACAATGAGAAGGTGAATCAATTATGTTCACCCATAAACAGAAAAGCTTAAGTATTCTCTCAAGAGCTTAAAAATTTGTGCAATGGCACCTTCAAAATACTGTTCATTCTTCTTTTTTAAATAAATAACACCACTTCGACTTATTTTCTGCTCTTCCTGAAAATTCCTCAGCTTACAAACCCATGAAGCACACTCAGGTTTTAATCCAGCAGGGCCAGGCAGCTGAGACTCTCTATTTTTATGTTTACACTAAGTTCCTGATGGAGTAATTTATGTTAAAGGCAGCATCAGATAAAACTGCCACCTAAGCCTTTGCTAAGACATTAAGGAAATTAGCAGGGAACAATCATCATCTCAGACATTAGAGTCACATTTAAAAGGAAGATTTTAATCATGTGTGTAAAGAAAAGTATTAATTCTGTAAGGTCAGTGGATTTATAGTATTTTAGAGGTTAATCCTCCATGTTTGCTGTAATATTGGCTCATTACTTTGGAATACAGATACAAATTGAACAAAACCACCGCAATAGGGCTTTGATTAGGTGCCAGTCTTCTGTACTTCTTCAGATAGGATACACAGGTTGCCTTACTCAGAAAATAAATTAAAAAGCCAAACTGAAGATGGATTTCTGCACTCAGTTATACATCACCATTAAAATTGATTTTTGTTTAGTCACAGAAGTCAGTGAACACCAATCTTAGAGTGTTTTCTGGCACCGTCCCACAGATATGAATTATGCCTCATATACTGCATATAGATACAGGTAGCCATATTTTTGAACAATGTTGTAGCTAGAAAAAGCAGGTACACAAGTACTTCAACCTATGCATATTCAAGTGTTGGGTATGTTTTGAGTTTTTTCATAAATAAAGACTGCGTTCACTTGTAATTAGATTAAATATCATTACTATCAAAACTATCAAATAAAGCCAGTATTGTTTCTATCACAGTGAATACCCAATTCTGCAAACTAATGAAAACACAATTGGTTTATCTAAGATGTAGTTACCACAGCTTACTGAAGACAGAGTGCTTATTCATGCTATCCAAGGTAAGACGAATCCTAAACATGTCCTTATAAAGGTTAAGGATTGTCTTAATAAAAGTTGTGTAAGCTGTTTTAAAGAATATACATAACATTTGTAAGATAAAACAACAAGTAACTACTTGGAAGTAAATCTCAACCCACAAGGATTTAGCCTCCAAAGGAGGCTAAAGGATATTATTTACATAATTGAAAATCAAAATAAATTGCAATTCCCTACTAATCTTATGTGTTAAAAAGTACCCAGACAGGGTCATCTATAATATGTTTTGCTTTCTCTAAGAATGCAAAGTTACTTTTCTAGATCATACAGATGAAGATTCTGCTATTAAACTCCATCTCCTGTTTATATTTTCAAGCAATAAAAATGAAGAAAAAGAACTCTGCAGGAGATGCTGCTACAGATAAAGTGAGGTGGTCTTTAGTACAAATGACTCACAGCACACCTCCCAGCTCCCTTTCTTCAATAAAACAGCTGCAGAATAAGAGACCACCTACAACAGCCATGAGCTGGAGAATGAGCCTTGCAGCTCGAATTATTGCTGCAAAAGCAGCAGAAGGCTTTTACGAGGTTTACCAGTGTTCCACAAAGTTATTTCAAATCTCCATGGGATACCTGTTCTTCAACTCTGAAATAGTTAATATCTTTTAAAGGCAAAATACCATAGTCTAAAAATGCCAAGAAATTAATCCACTGACATAGAAAGTTTTGCTTAAAACAGCTTGAAAGCAATTTTGCACACACATGGACTAATTTGGTCAAGAAAATATATTTCCATGCAGAGTTGCTAATGAATCTTAACTTCTAATTCACAAGAGACCTAATTTCCAATTCAGCAATACAAACATTAGAAACCTGGAAAGAGATTTTTCTCACTAATATGCAGCTTTCACAATCTAGGTTAAGAGCTTTCTGTTTATTATTAGATAGCCCTTACACATATAAATCAGGGTAAAAGACCCTGACAAGTTCTTAGAATTCTAACAACACCTCTGAGCTAGATCTCTTTAATCCAGCATCCCATTTTCCCTCAGCTCCACACATACAAATGGTATTCCTCTTGCTTTCTATTCTTGGAAAAGCCTCAACAGTCTGGTCTAATTCTGCCTCCAGTTCTTTCTGCACTATATTCAGCCAACTTCCATCTATCTTCAAAAACCCAAGCACCATACCCATTGGCTTTTGCTGTGCAGTGCCCCCACTTCCTATGTAACCTTTGATTGGAACAATTTACTTCTTTCCAGCTCTTGAGTTTCTCACACAGCCTCACGATGGACTCATCCCTTCAGCTGGCCAAAGTCATCACTCACCCACCAATTAGTTTCCTCCCACTTAAAACAATGTTTTACATATGTAACAGAAATTTAGAATCCAGTTGGAAACATTTGTGAGTCTCCGCCTGAGCTGATAGCCCCAAGGACCCACCCGCTTTGTCACATGGGTAACAAAGGATAACATTTTCAGCCCCAAGTGAGTCAAGCAGAAAAAAAAACAACAGTAAAATGTATTTCATTTTATTGGACCTTTGAACAAAAATTCAAGAGCCTCATTAGAGACAAGTTTACTGCGAGATACCTGCCATTACCCTCTACAGATAGAAGATACCTAGATAAAAAAGGTAAGCCAAAGAAGATAAACCATGGAATAAAACAAAATCCAGAAACCACAAAGCATTATTAACACCTATGGAGTATTTATGAAACTGAACCTTTTCCCTCTTTTCCTACAGAAGAGGACTCTAGGTACCCTCCCTGAAGTCTAACATCCAAAGTATTCCAAGCTCCCCATTATCTACATAACTTACTTATGATAAAAGGCTGTCTCTGCAGCAACAGAAGTATTATGCGTTCCTGAGTGACTCAAAAAGGTCAGAGACCTAAGCATTAGTACGGCAACCAAAGTTACCTGATTTTAACATTGCAGTTTTACACTTGTATTTTTGCTCCTCCATAGAGATAGATATATACACACGTTATTTTACCCATTCTAAGATAAAAACAGTGGCAGAGTGCTACATATTTTCCCCCTTCATTACTAAATTTCCGGAGGTCACCCAATTTTCCCTCCTAGCACTGTTCTGGTACACTTCAATGGCCTTGGACACTGTACAAGAAACCAAAACTACACTGGGAGACAAGGGAGAGAAGAGTAAGTAAAACATGAAATTAGTCACCAATTACTTTCTGTAATTATGGCAAAAAGAAACAGAGAAGAAGTGAACTATTAAATGCAGGTGGTAAATCTATGACAGTAGCTATAAGTCAAAGAGAACAAATCTACATGTGTATCTGATATTTAAATGCTTTCAGAGCTGTTTCTTCAAGCAGCAATATTGGAAATGCCCACAAAAGAACTCAAGATATAAAATCTGACTTTCCAGGTTCAGTCACTTCAGGGAAGTTTTAACCCACACTTTCCTATCCTTTACAGCTTGATCTGTTATTGACTACAGGAGCTGTCTGGGCTTACAGCAGTCAAAAGCAACTGTGCTTGTGGTGACCATGAGACACACTGGAGCTCAAGATCCTCATGGGAGTGAGGAAGCAGAGCAGCAGGGTAGGTACTTGAATGCATGAAAGCAGACTCTGGCTTATTCAAGAAGGCTGTAGGAGGAACACCCTGGCAGACACCTCTGAAGCTATATTTAATGGGGTAGAACTCATCCCACTGACAGCAGAATAACGTCACACTCATTTCTTCTCTAGGAGAAAAAACTCCAAAACCATGGTTTTAAATAGGAAAGATCTTAACTGCTAAGAGGTGGTGCAGCACTGAGAGACAATGTTAAGCATCTATGGAAGAGTATAATATCCACAAACTAATGACTCCTTTTCTCCCTGCACATCTCATTTGTCTCCAAGGCAGGCTAATTCTGAAAATCTCATTACAACAAGTAGTTGAGAAACTTTGAGATAGACATACCCCTAAAAATTGCTTATTTACAAAGTAAAATCACATTTATTTTCCTTACATTTCAGTTCACAGTTCAGAGATGGCTGAAACAACCTTGTGTTAGATAGGATGAAAGCACCGAGTTTTGGATTGTATTCAACCTCAGGTGTTGAGGCGTAGATCAAATCCTCCCCAAATTCCATTTTGCTAGCATCCAAAGCGTCACCTCCCCACCAACTTCGTAAATTCCATTCTCAATTACTTGAAGCAGTCCTTTTCTATGACAGTCACCCACATTCAAGGAGAAGAACATGGAACTCCAGTATACGCAGTACTTTTGAGGGGACTGGTACAACACAAGTTTCTTTTCCCATTATATGTAAACACCTTAATACAGCCTTAGGAGAGCACTTCCTTCTAGAAACAGAGCTCATCGTGGAAACTAGTGAGAAAAAAGAGACAAGGTAACACATATATCCCTTTTTCTTTTCTCCCTTTTTTTACCCCCTCCCCCAACTCATCTCTAAGCTTAAACATGTTTCTTGCTTAGCATTAGAATCTTAGCAGAAGAACAAACAGGTAACAGCCATCAATTCATTTTGGCTATAGTCTGAAGGTAAATTTCAAGGCAATAAAGCGTTGTTCCAGAAGTTCAAACAAACCAACCCAGCTTCTTCCAAAACAGTGTCTGAACACACACAATCCTCCTATTAAAAACCAGCTGCCCAAGCTGTCCCATTTCCCTGTTAGCCAAAGTAGGCTGTTCTCTAGCCATGATTGTGGGAGAACACACAGCACAGAACATACCCAGCAGGGCTTGTGTAAGTACCACTACAATGCAGACAGAGGAAGAGAACAGACCTTGAATCTCTCATAATACATCTGTCTTAAATATAAGCAAGCACATCTGATTAGTATAACAACCACCTGGTTTTAATTTGTGTTTTAAAATCCATATTTTACAGACAACATGTTCTATTCTGGAAGTCAACTCTCTGTGTGAACATTTCACACACGTGCCAACAAAACTGCTGCGAAAGGGGTTACATAGCTATTTCATACAGTAACACTAGTTAGCAACTGGTCAACTTAATCAGTAACTGGTCAGCTTACACAAGCCGATCAATTTTAGACAAAACTCAGCAAGGCAATACTGCCAAAAATAAGGTTCTTTTAATCCCTCCCCAAAAAGTCCCTATGCCACAAATACCACCCAGACACCTAGAAGAAACGTGGAACTCCAAAAGATCTAAGAGATTACTTCCCCCTGCAGTTTTCTATCTGGTGCTCTGCTTTCGTTGTCAGCAAGGCAGGCCACAAGAACTTTTTTCCTCAAAGGGTCTCCCAGGAAAAACAAACACACTTCACAAAGCAAAAGGACTTCCCTCCAAACATTTTGGCCATCTGCATAGCGGAGAAATTGAGTGGGAGAAAAAAAGTACCAGTGCAAAACACTCAGTTTTAATCAACCTCCTAATATCATACCATTTTCATGGTGTCATACCACTAATTTCTCCTACCTCTGAATCTTTTCTACTGACCTCTGGATCCAGGGGATGCCAGTGACTTGTCAACATGATACTACCACTACTGTGCAAGTTACCCTCAAGCAATTCTCTAATCTGCACCAAGTGCTACTTTGGACGGATTGTTTTGTTTATGCCCGGAGCTTAAGCCTTTAAAAGTTATGCAAGTTAGGGCATCCAGGCTTAACCTTCAATTTTTGTGTTCAAAAGTGCAGTCTTCTTGATTTCAAATTCTTCCACATCACTGGTGGACAATTTTTACTAGTCATTTGTAAGTTTTGAAAATGTTTTCTTTAGCTGTAACACATCACATAATACTCTATAGTAAGAAAGCTTTCTGCAGAGTTAAACATTTTTCAAAACACCAATTACACAATTAGCAAATCTCTGCAATCTGACAGCCCAGCACCTGCAGGGCAAACGAAGAGAAGATCAACTTTCCCCTTGAAAGTTTCTTAAAAATAGGAAGACAAGTTTCTTTTACCTATCATACTGATGTAGTTTCCTTTGTTTTGGAAAAGAAGTTTTATATGTGCAGCCTTTATACACATTTTATGATTCCTATACAAAAAATATTAATTGATAGAAAGGTCTCAAGCTTCAAGAAACAAGACACTATGGATTTTGTGTTCTAGCTTTGTCCCCTCGTATCCCTATAAAAGTTGGTCACTGAACTGCACACAACTTGTCTTTTTTCTACATCCAGACATTAAAATAAACAAAGGTGAAAGAGACTGGAGTTCCAAGTTTTTTATTTATTAGTGCTAAAATTACATTATTATCATACTTAATATAGAATAACAGCAGAGGTTCAACATATTCCTAACTATATCCTGTAATAGGTGGATTGGATGGTATGCAGCAGGAGTCGTGGGAGGACATTCACAGCAAAAGGTATCATGTAAATATTTACACATTTATTTTTAAGAAGGCTTAAGTTAGAAGCCTGTGAGAAGTCAACAAATGTTAGCGATACAGGCAAACTCCTCATTTTAGATACTTCAAAAATCAGATTATTAAGATGTTATAAAAACGTCACATCAGTATCCTCTGATTTTGCAGTGACCATTACACCAAACCTTTTTAAAAACAAAATGCACAAGAGTGCACAGTGAGACAGCACTACTCCTTGTTCAGCTATACAAAAAATGCCCAGAGACACACGTAATGGTACTGACATTCATTTATCTTCAGACTTTTCTGTAGCCCCCAGGTGCCAATAGGACAAAAAGGAGATAATAAGAAGCACTGCCTCCTGAAAGCTACAGATGTGACCCCCAAAACCATGTTTTTCAGACTCATTGTCTTACAGACATTAAGATGGAAGAACTTGCCTATGGAAGGCAGCCCTGAAAGTGGCATGTCCTAGTGAGCAGTGTTAGGCCTATGCAAACCGCACCAAGCTCAAAAGGCATCACTTCTGCGTGATGTCAAAGCAAGGCCTTGTTACTGCAGCTGAAGATAAGAAATTAAAAAACAAACAAACAAACAAAAAGACTCATCAAAACAAAATTCATCCATTATGAAGATTAGCCAATCTAAAAAAAAAGTACCGCACATTATTGCACAGGGAGGAGTAAAAGAGACTATACTAACAGAGCACAGAAGTGACTATACAGACAACACCGTAAAAAGCAAGCCAGCACGGCTACATACACCCACCCACTCAGCCAAAGCAAGGTTCCCCCTTGCAGGAGTTTTATCCCATTCCCACTTATTTCTAAGGGCTGGAAGAGATAGCAAATAATAACTATCCTTTGAAGGCACAGGCTACGTCCAATTTACTTAACCATACTCAGCAGCCTAGTAAGAACAAGACAGGGTGTTGTTTAAACCCAGATTCAGAAGAGTTGAGCACAAAGCCCCACCTAAACCCAGGACTTCCGACAGTGGCTCCTTCAGGAAGCTTTCTAGAAGAAACGCAATAGAGCACTCTCTTCAGTACAGAATTCCCTGGAAAGGAAACAGATTTCATTTTCATTCAGCCCAGACCAGCCCTTTGGCACTCAAGGGTCAGAGTTGCCTGAAGCTGTGCAAGCAGTGACTGACTCCCCAGAGCCTCCAAGAACAGTGGTTCAGGACAGCACATTACAAACCACCAATCGAGAGCCCTTCCCTTGACGCAAACAAATCTGCTTTATTAAAAAAAAGGATTATCCGTTCTTCCACACTAATTAATAATTAGTAATTTTTAACAGGCAATAGGGCAATGGAGTTGGCAGAGCACTCTGTACTGCCTCCCCCCTCGGGAAATTCTGTATTTGCTCTCTGCATGCTCCATTGCCTGCCCCTAAAACCACTACAACAACAATGCCCTTGCCCATGACTGCATTTTTTTTCTGCAGTAGAAAGTATACATAGCCAAAAAAAAGCTGAGGTAAAACTCCAAAAATCACAACTATTTAATCTCAGTTATCTACATAACTGCATCTGAGTCTGAAAGCAACACTCTGAAGTCTGATTAAGGTTTAAAGTGTACAAAAATTAGAGCAATGCACTTGATTGGTAGTGTTTACCTAGCCTTTTATGAAGCCAGGCAGAAATAAAGCTTAAAGCTAAAGATGTTAAAAGATAACCTGTTTTCTTTACGTTTTATTAGGGACCAAAAATAATTTTTGCCTTTCAAACCCCTCCCAGCTCCTCCATTTTTTTTTTCTAGATTTTACATTTAGAATCTTCAAATTCTGTCTTTTTTTTTTTTTCATGGAGAAGTGAAAAAAAAAGGAAGAGCTGAGTCCTTCAAGCAACAACTTGATTCCTCAGCAAATTAAGTTTCTGGAAAAGCACTCCAATGATTTCTTGCAACTGGATTATGAGTTAACAGGAAAACAAGGGATTTGTGGCTACTGAAGTTTTGGATGATTTAGCCCAGCAACTTGCTAATGCAAACTACTGTATGTTCCAACATCAGGGCCACATGAAACATCTGTTTTAGAACTAACAACCCGAATGCAACTCCGGGACTGTCCAGTCACTTAAAATGGAAGAGCACTGGACTACTTTAGGTAACAGTGTGACAGCACAGCATCATGCCCAGCCGATTTGTTGGAAGGCTTCCTCGGAAGAAAGTGCCCACCCGCACACTGCAGAAACCAAAACGCTGCTGCTCTTGTGACTTTCCATAATGTTAAGAGTCATAACACAGAAGAAAAATCTCCACCTTGCAAGCATCCAGCTTCCAAGAGAGAACTCCCAACAGAAGGACAAAAATCCAGAGGTTTCTGGGTGTGCTATAGAATAACCCAGCCAGGAGAAGCCCAAGGAGAGCTCAGAGGCAGCAGAAGCCCCAATGCAAAAAGCAGCTAGAATGAACATGACACACAGACACCACCCTCCCATGCAAATACTGCTTGCAAAGGGCAAACAGCTGAGGAAAAATGCGCTTCCACCTTTTCACGTGTGGCAAAGGAAGTCAGCTTTCTGCTAGTATTCCTGTGACATACAGGAAACCTTGTACTAGATGCAGAAAGACATCATAGATAGACTGGGTGAAAAGCTTCAGTAAGGAATGAACTTTGCACTCAAGCACTCTTGGGACAAAGGATTTCACTGCTGCATTTACAGCAAAGTTGAACAGCTTGTACAGCCCAGAGAGACTATTCTCTCATCACACTCATGCTTTACCAACACCATCTGGAATATACCTTGCTTGTGGCTGCCACTGCTCAGTCAAACCATCATGCTTCCCCTCTCATAGACAGACATCAAAAAACTACCGTGTCACCTCATCTTTTCCTACTATTCAATTGCTCAAGAAGACAGCATTACCTCATCTTTATTTTCAGGAATGCTTACTGCTAGAGATGAAACAACAAAATGAAAGGGAAGAGGAAAAAAGCAATTCACCATTTCCCCCTGTAGTTTTAAGATCAAAACTATGGAAGAAATGTGTGTGCTAAAACGTTTCTCACCATTATCAGGAATACGGAGGGGAAAGGACCAGGTACCACAAAGTTTGCCATCTTGCCCAAAGCCCTCCTAAATAATTTTTCATCTCAAAATACATAAGAAAAAGTTAAACATAATTTAAAAAAATTTAAAAAGCAGACAACGTGGTGCATCCACTAGAGTTGCCTACACAGTTTTTTCCCCTCACAAAAATACGTGAGCCAAAAGAAGAACATGGTACTGTTGTATCAGTAAGATTATACAGTTTTATCTTGTATGGACATAAGAATCCTAGAGGAATTTTGAGTCTCAGCTAAATCAGTGTCTTTTATAGTCATCATAAAATGCAAACACTGAAGACCTGTGAATGAATATATGCCTGTACTTTCCAGCTTCTAGGGTTTGAAGTAGAAATATTAAAATATTTTCAAGAAAGGTGCTACACAACGACTACAACAGTTTTTAAACTCACAAGGAAACTGAAAAAATGACAGACGCTTGCCAGGTGACAGAACAACATAACCTCCATCTGACTGTCCTGATTTGCCCCAACTGCTCCTAGTTTGCATGTTATGCTCTTGCAAAAGACAGTGCAATGTTGACATTAAAAGTGAAACAATGACAGATAACTATTATCACCGTAAAAAAAAAGTCTAAGAGCTGGCTAAGTTAAACAGGACCAGAGGGAAATTCCAAAGCCTAATTTTATCCTCTTAAGTATCTAGATATATAGACATGTTTGCAGAAATATTTTCCATTCACATGATGGCTACAGCATTAATTACTATCTTACAACATTCTGCTAAACACACACACACCAACAAGTTTAATCTTACAAAGGCGTATGTTTCAACAGAGTAAATCCTACACCACTGATGGTGGGGAAAGGAGATGGTCAAGAAGTTGCTTTAAATGAAAACCAAGATGGTTTTCATATGTAAAGCTCATCCACACAGTAAGCCTTTGACTCCTAGTTTACCTGTGTGATAGGTCCCCGATACCAGATTATAAAGGCAGAGGGAACAGCACAATCCTATGGAGACTGATAGTTTCAGGTGACAGTATCTTGCACAAGGCATCTTGTGGCAGGTGCTCGAGTTGCTTATATAAGCCAGCAGCTAAACAAAAAGACTTGGCATTACAACAGAACACGCAATTCTGGAGCATTCATCTACGCACAACACTAACAGCTAGGAGGAGCAATAGCGTAACTACACATTCCAACACCCCATTTTGTAACAGCAATCACTAACTCACCAGAACATGCTATAATAATTTAAAAAGGATAGGCATTACACTTTCTGTGTAGCCCAACTCTCCTCTTACTCATGGTACTGTCAGGCTTTCAAAGATAGTTACCTTATCTTTAATATCCTGTATTCTGGAAGGTGAAACAAGCTAATTTCAAAACAGTCAAGTTTCTCTTCACACTCTTTTTATCTCCATTGTCCACTCTGCTCCAACAGCAACCCATAATTTGCACTCATTTCCAAGTGATGCCAACTCACTTCTTGGGCTGCCTGGCAACAGGAGTTTTACTTATAAACCTCCCTTCAACTGACACACTCCCCTCCTCCAGTACTCAAGAATGTGTGGAATAGCTGAAGCTATTTATCGTCATTTTGCTAAAGACTTTCACAAGGTGTTGAAAAAATACCGGAAAACCAACCTTTAAGCAAATCTGTGCTTGCACACACTTTTTAGTCTTGTTATGAAATTGGGTTCACAAAATAAGTTTAAGTACTGACCTTCTAACTCTGAAGAGATTAAAACCTTATCTATAATGTGTAATTTAATACATACAGGCAAGCAGAAGGTTTTCAATATAAATCTGTAAAAAGTAAAGCTGCCACAGGACTTTCAGAGCTTAAAATGGTAAGCTGTTCTAAAAGGAAAGCTGCCATGGATGTTCAGCACCAGTATTTATAATAGAAAACAGAAATCAAAACTCACAGTTCGAAAGTTGGGTAAAAAAAGCAATATGAAGAGGCTATCTAACAGCAGCAATTTTTCACTCCTTGCTTCCCTGTTTTTCCTACGCCAAGTCCAGACACTTGGCATTACTTTCTCAGTTGCATGTGTGATAACAGGTGCTATAATCCATATATAAATGTTCTTAACAGACCACAATCCAGCACCAATGATATCTTGGGGAAAACTACTTCATTCACAAGACTTTTAATTTAATGAAGAGTAATTGAGACTGATCTCTAAAATTTGCAAGCTGGAGCATGGAAAGAGAAAAGGGCAAAAAGAGCCCAAATACTCACTGACAGAGTATAAGCACAATGCTTTTCCTTACAGAAACTACAAAGGAACAGAATGAAACTCAAAAACATATTTCAGTTTTCAGGAAAACAGGCAGCTATCCTACAACAACATCAGAGTATCAAATTAAGTCTCATAGCAGGGCAATCCTTAAGCCCTATGCATGCCAGGATCCCAATGAAGGTGGAATCTTATAAAGGTGATTACTTAGCCTCAAGGTAATCCAAGTTTAAAACATTATGTTTTAAGGGTACATTGGCTTTCAAGTTTTATACCCCAGCATAAAAATGTGTACTTCACCACATCCTATGGGCCAGATACACAAACTTTGGGTTCCCCACCTCCAATTCAGTTTCCAGATGAAACATGTTACACGTAGCCCACCCTGTCTACATAAAAGGCTTTTCATCTATGAACTTTCCTGCTGTTCAGGTACCAAATTGTGTATATCCACTGTTTCATCAAGCATTTCTCTCTCCATTTTGCAACAGACAATCCAGAGACAGGTTACCAAGCAATCACCAGGAGAGTCTGTACTACCCCAATTCTGTTTGTTTTGGTGAAAATGGCAACTTGCCCAATACCTGTTATACTCATCCTAGATAGCTGTGTGCTTCCCACAGTGCCTCAGCTAGCAGCAGAAAACCCACACCAACAAGTCACTTTCCCTTTTCCAAAGCCCTTTACACATATCAATGTCTATCACTGTGGTACCCAGCTATAAAGATTAGATACCACAGATCAGAGATATGAGACAGTTCCTGGTAAGTGAAATGAATGTTTAAGTTTGCAGAGCATTTTGTAGCTCCTGACTACTAGCTTTGATTTAGTCATTGTTTTCTCAGTTTTGTTTCACCTCCTTGTCCCCCCTCTCTCTCTACCCTTCCCTGAACCAAAGGAAAGCCACTGTTACTAGCTTTCTTCTCACCAGGCTGCAAACACACTTCCTCATCTCCTCCTTGAGAGAGCATTAGTAACAGTCTATGGAAAAAGACAAATATACCGGCTAGAGCCTTAAAACTCAAATAGAAAAAGAATTATTTAACTTGAGCAAGTTAAATGTAAGCAGCCAGCAACCACATGCCAGCATAAAGTTTTCCTCATCAAACTCAGCACTTCAGAATATCTAAGATTACATGTGCTAGCAAATAAGTACTAATCTATCCCTGTTCGGACAAATCCGAACATACCAAAGGATTCAGCTATCTTGGGGCTGTGGACTGTGAACTGCTCATGATTCTTTGCTCTTTCTCAAGAGCTGCCAAGTGTATAAACTGTTCCCATTATTTACTCACAGATTAACAGTTGGTAAATTGGTCCCAGGGAATTGCTGAAGAATTTTCCTTATAACCATTTCCCTTGCTTACAAAAAAAAAAAAAAGCCAACCACACAACGCCTTCCACCCCCACCCCCCCAACCCTGAATGAATGTGAGAACTTCCTGCACTCAGAACAGCATGAATAGACCTGGCAAGTAGTCAGGGAGATAGTACAGGCCCATGAATGCTCTGAATTCAGCTTCTGTGCTGCCGCTAAATTAAAGGAATTCAGGAGCCTCACAAAGGCTTGGTTATTTAATTATATTATAAAATAAAAGGCTGAATCTATTAGACAGCATACGAAAGAAACCCTTTCCCGAGTGCCTGCACAGAACAAGCAGCCCCAGTGACTCTGCCTAACCTTCTCCCTCTCCTCAGGGTGATGTCACCACCACACTGCTGCCAGATCGGGCAGAGCACTGCTCTACCTGCAGGCAAGAGTCCTCACCAGCTAGTCTGAGACAAGCCATGCCTCTCTACCACATGGGGCTTTTTTACCTTTGCTCTTCACTCACCACGAGACTCATGACACTTGCAAGCAAGCTACAAGTGAATTTATCTCTGTACCTTCAACCCCTAACTAGATGAACTCATATGTCAGCATTCAAACCCTCTTTTCACTTCCAGTATAAACCAAAGTATACACATTAATAAGAGTAACAGCTACCAGTAAACAGTGAGATGCAAAAACTCTACTTTTTTTCCCTGATCATGTACTACCTTCCCCCCCTTTATAACTAGCAAGGAACAAATGCACTCAGCAATTTGCCTTACAGGTCATTAGGAAACAAAGTCACAGCAGCTTCCTCTTATTGAGGACTCCTGCTCATCAAATCTCTCTACAGCCTCGCATACACACAAGAAAATGGATAGGGCTAGAATGGCACACAGAAGGAAAGATCAAAATGATCCGTGCAGAGAGCACCGTGCACTCATTTTTACAGTTCAGCTGGCCATGCCTGCGATTTGGGAACCCAGGGTGGTACATGTGAGACACCAGCACCTCATCCTTGTGCCTTGGCAGAAAGGTGACAGCCCCACATCTCATCAAACGACAGTGAAATGCTCAGGGTAGTGGCCTGCTGGCATGGCTTAACGAGACCTGCAACCAGCTACCACCACACCTTTCACTAACAAGAAGGGAAGAAAATATTCACATCCAGAGCAAAGCCGCCAGGCGTGCCTGCCAGCAGACAGTCCCACAGAGGTGCATTCTCCTAAGCATCAGTTGCCAAAAGGACAATTCTAACTCCAGTGTGGAGATGCAAATGCACAAGAGACTCCAGAAAGACAGAACAGGATGTTTATATATGAATGATAAGACAAGGTTTGTCTAATATTTCATTAGGGAAATAAGGATATTGCACTATTTCCCTGCTACACATGACGACATTGTTATACTCAGACATTTCTGCTACAAAAAGTTTAGTGGGTTTATAAAAATAAAAAGTGAGCATAAAAAACTTTAGGCCACAGCATTCGTTTTGGTACGAGCAGCATCTACATTAGGTATGAAAGTCAGACATTAGTCTCCAGCCATCTTTGGACAACTACGTATTTTGCTGCAAAGCAGTATACTCATGTCTACAGAGAACAGCCCAAAGGATCTTCAACTGAGAACATGCTGTACATGGAAATTAGTGGATATGAGCTAAAGTAAAACCTGAATGTGAAAAACGCAAAGAAAATGTGAAGAAAAATGCCGGTGCAACCAGAAATCCATAGTGCCAAGGCACAATGGCCAAAGAACCTACTGAAGAGCATGTTAAGTACCATCTCTAATTAAGGACTGCCAGTGTGCACAGCAACAGAACAAACCTGAACTAACAATACCACATCTGGAAAGGCAATTCCCCAACTTCAAGTGCAACATGGTTAAGAACCTCACAGAATGAAGAAAACATAGATGCAAGAACAGTTCACCTCTATAAAAATCACAGTCATTCTTGTGTACACCAGTGACAAAGACACATAGAATCACAGAATATCCTGAGTTGGAAGGGGCCCACAAGGATCACTGAAGTCCACCTCTTGACCCGGCACACGACAGCCCCAAGAATCACATCATGTGTCTGAAAACGTTGTCCAGACGCTTCCTGAACTCTGGCAGGCCTGGTGTCATGACCACTTCCCTGGGGAACCTGTTCCAGTGTCCAACCACATTCTGGTGGTTTCCTAACATCCAGCCTAAACCTCCCCTGACACAGCTTCATGCCATTCCCTCAGGTTGGGAGGAAGCTGTAGGCTGCAATGAGGTCTCCCCTCAGTCTCCTCTTCTCCAGGCTCAGAGTGACCTCAGCCACTCCTCATAATGCTTCCCCTCTAGATCCTTCACCAACTTTGTAGCCCTCCTTTGGACTCTTTCCAATGGCTTGAAATCTTTCTTATATTGTGGTGCTCAAAACTGCACACAATATTCAAGGTGAGGCTGCACCAGTGCAGAGCAGAGCAGGACAATCCCCTCCCTCAACTGGCTGGTGATGCTGTGCCTGATGCACCTCAGGATGTTGTTAAGCCCTTTTGGCTGCAAAGGCACACTGGTGACTCATATTCTACTTGCCATTGACCAGGACCCCCAGATCTCTTTCTGTGAGGCTTCTCTCCAGCCTCTCATTCCCCAGGTTGTATGCGCATCCAGGATTCCCACATTCCAGGTGCAGAATCTGGCACTTGCCCCATTAAACTTCCCATGGTTGGTATGCAGTCCTCTTCTGGACAGAAGTCTGAACACTGAGCTCCCAGGACCTGCCTACCAGGAATTCTACCTTTTTTCAGGGCTACAAGAGGAGACTAGACTTTCCCTGTACAATACTCCTTACTCCCTAGCAGGACCTTCCTTCACAATTCAGAAAGGACAATGATTGCTAACTGCATGTTTTATTTAACTTGTCCAGTTGATCATGCCTAGCTTAGCTGGTGACAGCAAACATGAGAGCAGTGCCAAATGCCGAATCTCCTCCATGTCTGCTGTACACATTCCTAAAAAGCAGAAGCTTTAAGGATGTGCTGCATGTAATATCACTGTCTACAAGTCAGTCTAATGCCAAAGCATCAGTACATCCAATTCTAGGTTCAAAGGCCGTAACAGCATGAACTCTTCTACTGTCAGCCATAATTCTTACTATGCAAAATCAGCCTTTTTTTCCTTTATTTCATAACCAGTTTACAAATTCTTTTAATAGACAATCCAACCCTCACCTTTTAAAAGCCTGCATTTCCTAGAGATGCTCTCCTGGATGAAGAACATACATGTGACACAGGATTTTTTATTTAAACAAAAAAAAACCCTAAAAACTTTTCAAATGCTTATTCCTGTAATATAATGGTACAGTACACCTTAAACTGCTTTAAGGCTCTGTTCTTTTTATCTTTCCACTACACTGTTGCCTGATCCTACATTGTTGACATATACAGACAGCAATTTGTTCAATTTGTTATAGCCATGTGCTGTGACTCTCTGGAGAGAATTTTACTTACTTATTTTTGCAGCCCTGGGTTAGCCACGCTAGAAAAAATGCTCTTCTCCACAAATAATGCAGTAGTACTGTTTGATACACAGCCTTACAGATACAGGCGCGGGAGAATGAGGAACACACAAAGAGGCCAGCTGAAACATGCGTGTTGAAAAGAAACCCTTCAAAACCTTCAATAAGAAGACTCTAATTGTACAAAATGGCTGAGTTGGTAAATGCAGCCAAGAATGTCCAAAAAACTTCCAGTAGAAAAAGGAGGAGGAAAGGGGAAAGAAAAAAAAGGAAAAAGGAAAAAAGGGGGAAGGGAAAAAAAAAAGACAAAAAGGAAAAACAGAAAAAGAAGAAAGATAAAAGAACTGCAAAAAAAGACAAGTAGGAAAAAAGAAGGAAAAATAAAAAAGAAGGCAACAGGGGTGGGAAGTATCTAGCTGCCTGTTCTAGGCTGAAAGGATCCACAGTCGATCTCTGCTTGGCAAGCTGCTGACACTCTCAAGGCAGTGCTGTTCACAACTAAGGTAACAAATCTGCATTCCTCATTTCCATAGTGTAAGTAAGTAGTATCAGTTATTTGCCAGGAACTCAAAATACATCTCCTAATAACACAGAACTGAAGCAGCAAGAGGTCCTGAAACTGCTCACACTCCAGTAGAGCACTGTACAAAGGATCACATCCCACTCAGTGTTGCAAATTAAACATCATACATACCTCAGGCTCTAGCAGACTGTTTTATCCATAGAAACATTTCCTCAGACACTCACAAAAAAATATGACCTAGTCCACTGCAGGCTACAAGGTGTCTTCATCTCTGTACTACAGTATCTAGTGATACTGATCAATATATTTTCATTTTAGGTTTCAATTACAAGAAGCTGCAAGTTGCAAAATAAACTAGGATCTTTTATCACAAAGATTCAGAAAAGAAACATTCTGAAGCATTTTTCTTACAACAGACACATCCAATATGTAACCTGTAAAGCATTAACATACTCTTCTTGTATAAGCAGGAATTAAAGTTGTCATTTGATTAAGGAGATTAAAGAGACACACACCAAGCACTTCTCAGCGCTATAGTCTAATCTTAGCAGGGATGAATATGCTTATATAGATGATACCCTTGTTCTGGAAGCCATGAAATGGAAACACTTTCTGTATTTAATAGTCTGAAATGCATCACATTAATCCTCTGTTTATTCACAGGGAATATATAGACTATAGGTCCTAATTTAATTAATACAGACAAGGGACATGTTTTTCATGCCACCAAACAAACCCATCTGCCCCCCCCCTCAAAAAAAAAAACCAAAACCAAAACCAACAAACAAAGAAGAAAGAAAAAAATACATAAGACACATCCCCAGCAACTTCCCAGAGCTCGGACATTTCAAATATTTTCAGTCAGTCCTTTCTTTTATTAGCTAGGACACCCAAGACAAAAAGGTTAACTGCTTGCTGTGAAAGGGTATAAACTCAGGTCTACTTCTAAATAAAGAATTTTTAATCCACACAACCATACTATGAGCTCCATGCTTTTACCAAGACAGTACATTAGAAGTCCTCAACTCAGGAATAATTTTGTATAATTACATATTACACAGTTTTCAGCAAACTCCTGTCGGTATTTCTGAAATGTTAAATTGCATCTCCCACACATATGTGATTAACTTCTCTTTCAGACACATCCTGTTTGTGGCCTGCTAAGTATCATGCTTTAGTATTTGTGGCCACAAAATACTGGTACCAGAAGAAACCAAGAGCTCCTAGACTGTTCACTTCATTAGACATGCTAGCTGTCTTCCAGATGTTCCACCACTTCATTCTTAACTTTGTCATTAACTTTTTTTATTTCAACAGACAAGCTTTATAGCATGAAAGCAAATAGATGTAGATGCAGAAAGTCAACGGTGACACACAATAATTATGTCTGAGACAACCTAATAAGTTTCATAAATAAAATGTTTGCTCACTGATGTCCCCTAGAGGTCTGTCTGTCCCACTAAGTAACACACAGAAGAAGGAAAAATACCCTTCCTCCATCACTTACTAGTCCTGCACTTCAGTCACAACAACCCCATGCGGAGCTCCAGGCTGTGGGCAGAGTGGCTGGACAGCTGCCAGGTGGAAAAGGACCTGCAGGTGCTGGTTGACAGCAGCTGAACATGAGCCAGTGTGTGCCCAGGTGGCCAAAAAGGCCAGTGCCATCGTAGCTTATAGTGTGGCCAGCGGGAGCAGGGCAGAGATTGTCCCCCTGTACTCAGCACTTGTGAGACTGCACCTGGAATCCTGTGTCCANTGACAGGACAAGAGGAAATGGCCTCAAGCTGCACCACGTGAGATTCAAGTTGGATATCAGGAAGAATTTCTTCATGGAAAGGGTGGTCAGGCTTTGGAATAGCCTGCCCAGGAAGGTGGTGAAGTCACCATCCCTGGCAGCATTCAAGAAACAAAAGGACATGGCACTTAGTGTTTAGTTGGCACGGAGGTGTTTAATCAAAGGTTGGATTCAATGACCTTGGAAGTCTTTTACAACCTTAACAATTCTGTGAATTTGAGTCAATAATCATAAAATAACTCATGATAAGGAGTCACTGGTTCATCTGACCAATCATCTAATAAGCAAGTAGATTGCATACATAGTTAGCTCTGCTGCTTTTAGGACTCTAAGCACAAACGCAGTGCTCCTACTTACTATCTGCTGTAAGGAAAAGGTTAGCGAGGATCTGACAGTAAGACAAAGAAAGTGCTTGAATGAGAACAACAAAACGTCAGTGTACACATCCTGATCAGAAAACTCATTGTCCACTTAGATACTTACAACTTTCAAGCAGCTTTAAAACTGATGAGAGCTGCTTAGACAGAGCTCCTCTATGGCATATATTAAAAGCAAAATTGCTGCTGGTAAGAACTTCCAAGCTTTTCTGTACCATCTATATTAGAGCCAATAATAGTTTGAACTAGGCATAGTTATTGTTTAAAGAAGCATGCAGCTTTTTCAAAGGAAAAGAGTCAGTATTATTCTCATCAACTGAAGGTGCCTGAATCACAGGTTTTGTTCTACCCTTAATGCTGCATCTACAATTCTCTCCTCCCCAGAGCACACATTCAGAAAAGGAGTGGCCTGCTACTTATCTTAATTACAGGTCTTACTATCTCTTTCTCTTTGGACACAAAGCTTCATAAATCGAACAAACAGGAAGAGAAACTGCATTCAGATTACATAATGAGGTTTATGTAAATCGCACCTACAGCCCAGGGTCCTGAACTTCAAAGGCATTCCAGCTCCTCGTTACCCCTTGGACCAAGGCCAATTGTTTTGTCTTTATTTAAATAAGTTGGCATGGCATTTGGAGTGCTTGCAGACAAGAGGAACTGGTTCAAGTGGCTATTACGGGGTTTTGAGAAATATGACTACAATCCAGAGCCTAGTAATGTTGAAGATTCCCATTGCCACTGCACAAGACCAAGAACAATTAATACCCTGCAGAGGAACAAATTTACCTCTGGCCCACAAAAACACGTTGAGTTAAACGCTAAAAATCTTGCCCACTTACACAATTTTCATTTTCCTTCTACCAAGAACTAGATAAACTGGAGAGAAAAATCCCCTGAAACTCAGTATTTTGCATCAATATGTAAATAGCTATTCTTAGCTGTCAAATCCAGGAACACACAGTTAGTTGAGTATCTTCAGCATCCCTCCAAGTAAGTCAAAGCCAGCTGGAAGAAATTTTACTTCCCTATCGACAGAAAAAGCTTCAAAGAATAGTACGCTACATTGTGAAATAAATGCCTTCATTCCAGGAGGTCTTTCTTCCTGATTTTACAGTTGTCATTTTTAAACGCAACGTCCTCCAAAGAACAATTTTTACCCCCTAAATAATAGGGGGACGGAACAGGAAGGGGGGTACAAAACCCCCAAGAGATTATGTCACCATTCCCATTCTTTCACATATTTAACCACCTCCATGGGAGCAGAAAGTCTCAGCCATCAGATTCCGAGGGTCAGGACTAGCTAGCTAGCTAACCAGGGAAGCAAAAGGAATCCTGGTTGGGGCAACTGGCATAAAGAACCTGGACTATCCACTTATGTAACTAAATGATTTTACATGACAATGGTGTAAAATGTACAAAGGGAGTACAAAGGGTAGTGACCACATCCATGGTGAGTAATAGACAAGACCCCAAAGGGCAATTACTGACAGTGCCTTTTTAAAAAAAAAAACAAACACCACAGTGGCTGTGCCAGCACAGACATCACAAAAAACTAGTTCTACTATTAATTTTGCCCACCTGAAATCCTGAATGAAACTTCAGCAGAACACAGTATTTTTATTCATTTAAAACCCACATACATGCCTCCGTGATGGTACGACAGCTGCTGCATTCCAAACAGCAAGGTATGTCTTTTCTTTACAGTTTATCGCATAGCACACATACGATAAAAAGTAAACTAAGAGTTAAATAAAATATATCATAAATAACACTTGAGTTTAAAATTCTCAGATACCTAAGGTGACTTCAGTATATAACAGCAATCAGTGGGAAAATGTTCAATTAGAATTTGCCACGAGTTATTTTTAGAAAGCGGTATCTATGTTAAGATACCACAGTGGACAAATGCCAGCCAAATCGAAAAAATACCTAATCTACAATGCATACAGGTTATTTTCTAGTGAAAAATGTACAGATTACACTCGCAAAAAAGGCAACGCTACAACTAATTCAACTGTCCAGAAAAGCTATTTAAGGACAAAAGTTACACAAAGAATAAAACAGAGCACTTTGGAATGAAGCACAAAACTGAAAAATCTAGGATTTTCACAGAAACTTTCTACCATAAAATTAATATAGCTTAACTACCTCAAATCTATACATAACTCTGACACTACCATGCAGTTGTAATTTTAACAGGTTTCCAATCTCTCAGATTATCTTCATAAGCAAGATACATTGAGGGTTTTTTTATATGAGGACCATTGTCCTCCTGTGATGTTTCTTAAATATCCTGTGAAGGGCTTGGTGTTTCAGAAATCCTGTCTTAGAGGCAAATATAGAAAAAGTTAAGACACACTCATTTTTCAGTGAGTTTAAAACGTTTTAGTTGTTTATGAAGGTTGGCTGCATTTCTCTTAAAACATCTCAGAGAAGGAAAAACTAAGATAGAATCACATGGTCAAGACAGTGAAGTTTACAAACCTGAAGGTGCACCCCACCCCACCCTTTTTATTCAAGTTTCCCTGCACAAACTGCAACTGACTTCAAGCATCAAAATCCATTCCATTGGAATACACACACACACAAAATATTTTACTGAAATACCCTCAAAGGTAACTGCAGCATTCAGTTCTCTGGGTTAAAGAATACAGTTATTACAGAGCTACTCCAGACAAACGGCTTTCCAGAGTACAAATCCCCATTTGAGTGGAAGTCCTAAAATAGAGCAATGAAACTGACTCAAGGGAAGCTGAAAACAAGTACACCAGCACTTTGATCTAAAATGCCAGTGTGCCCCACTCCACAAGCAGTGAAATAATGAAACACTGAAGACTAAGTCAAACTATCTTTGCTTCTGACCAAGGCAAATAAGAGGTCACTCTTTGGTTCCTTTTGCTTTTTTCCCCCTAAATTAATATATTAATATCTTAAATAGTTATTCAAAATGATCACCCCTTAAATGCAGAGGGAAATGAAGAAGTAAGCATATGAGGTATAGGTTCACTCCAAAACAAAAAGCTAAGTATAACAAGTAGCAGCCTCCAGGATTTCCATCTCTAAATGCTATTCTATGGAATTCTATACGAACATATTTTTCAAACTGACCTGCTCAGGCAGGTTGTCTTATACTTGCCTCTTTTCCACAGGATCACTTAAATAACCAATTAATATCTTTTTATATTGTTTTATAAAGAGTTTTTTTAACTATCAAAGTATGTTTTGATAGTGAAGACGCACACACCAGTTGCTAATACTGGTTCAAATAAACCTTTTTTTTCATACTATTAAGCAGTACCTTCCCAAGAACCATGCAGCTCTTTAGATGCATAGCAGTCTGTCAGTGTCCTCACAGAACAGATGGATGTTTTACTTACAGAAGGGCTCTTAGGTATATCAGCAATTCCATCATAAAGAGGATGTTTTATGTATAGTTAAAAAAAAAAGAGGGAATAATTGGTAAAAAAATGCAAGAGGGACAGTATCAAAATACATTAGGAGAAGAGAAAAGAAAAAAGAATGCTGCGTTCTGTGCTGCAGCAGTGAAGAAATTCAGCTTCTGGATGTACCAAATTAGGTACTACATATTTAGTATATATAGTAACTGCTATGTACATCACACTAAAATCTCCCGTGTCGGTACTTAACACGTACTTAAGTTATGGATGCTAGCCAGCAGTACAACAGAATTTAAAAGTTGCAAAAATCATTGTACTTAACAGCTGTCACATACCAAAGCTCAGCTGCGGCTGCACCAGCATTCCAGCATTATCTGCAGAGCTCCTTCTGCGCAGGAGCCCTGAGAGCCCCCCTGAAAGCTGCCTACCTCAGAAAGACCCCATTCCAACAGGAGATAAGCAAACGGCTATGCGCATGAACAGGTGGAGCCAGCCAGAGGCACTGCAACCATTTCAAACTTTCCTGCAGAACAGGACTAGAAATGTCATTACCTTGGGACCGACATGGACCAGGTCTAGATTTAAACTGCTATGTAGCTGAAACATGAGAGTTTCCCAAAGAGGCGAGTTTTAGGTATTATTCTCTCTGCAGGAGATGCCAACACATAAATGATTACAAGGTAAAAGAATGTTCATCCGAATCACGTTAGGAAGAAAAAAAAAAATCAGGATCATAGCAGCCCTAGGTAGAGGTTGTTTTTCCATTCGGTTTCAGACAAGTTCACGGAGACCTCCCCTGTCCAATCACACGTCTGAAAAGACACCCATTCACATTAATGTAAATTAATTCCTTTTGTGTTAAAGATATTAGATGTCAGAACTATGTCAGTCCTGCAAAAGCAGCTCTTTAGGGCACAACTGTTCTCCCACACTCAGTTAATAATAAAAAGAATGTCTCTGGCACGCTTCCCCCCCATAACAGTACTTAGTCACCTTAAATCGAGTTTATCAATGTATTAAATAGCTGAACTGAGTTATTCACCAAGTAGCACAACAAGCAGCCAGCAATTCAATATATTTCACATTCCACAAAGCTCTGCATTGCCAGGCCTCTGGCACCTTCTAAACTAAGCATCTGAAACCGTGTTTCCATCCATCTAGCTGGAAGTCTTAGTATGACGCCAACTACAAGGTGTACTTTTTTTAAAGACGGCAAGCAAACGCAGTTGCTCAAAGCACTGCAACTGATCCTGAGACTGGATCTTCCCACCCTTTTCTTTACTGGACAGAACAACATCCCTTATAACATACTCCAAGACCAAGCTAGATCCATTTTTCTTCACAGCTTTCTAAAAGGCCACGTGAGCCAAAAGGATCTCTTCCCAAATAACATCTGACAGCCAGATGCAAAATTAACGCCCCTAATTACATCTGGCATTTCACAGTATTCTGCCTATAGGCAGTCATCTACTGAAAAAGTGATATATTTGATGACACCAGCAGGTGCAGAAGCCCTATGTCACATCAGGGGGCAGAGAATTTAATGATGGCCAAGTGCCAGAATCAGAAACAACATCACCTTTCAGCACTAAAACAAAAAAGCCTCAAACATCCATTGTACTGAACCAGTCTTCAAAACCGGGATCATGTTACTCACGCTCCTTGCCATGCAGAAGCTCCAAAACAGAGCACCGACTATAATTCCATGCTTACGTCTGATCTAAAACAAATAAGCAGTTTTGCAGCTTTAAATGAGATTGTTGTATTAGTCTGTTTTTCCTTCTACATGCAAATTATAGGGAAGTCAAGGCCACTGGGACAACAATTATTTTTACAGAGCAGTAAGGAATACTATAACTTGTTTGCAAGAAGTCTTCTGGATCACAGCCACTTCTGAGGTTTTAGGAATAGTTTAGGAAGTCTGACCTAATCGGTCTCCCAGCGACAATATCATGACTGTAATTGCACTATGGATTCTTACACAGCTCCATAGCTCAGTCACACAGTATCTCAGCAGAAAGCTATTTAACCATACCCTTTTAAATAGAGATTAAGTGTTTCAAACTTTGAGGACGCTATCTTTTGTTAAGATAGATTTTAACAGAGAGAAAAACTGACATGCCTGACCAATCACTAATGCCCAGTTTTGCTCAAATTGATGTTACAGGGAGTAGGATCAGCCCCTTAGAGCTGTAAGGGATTTTGTTTTAGCAGTGGTGTTATCCATTTAATGCTTAGAGTCCAGACACTGAAGAAATCAACCACATTCACACTCTTAAGGAAGAAAATGAGAGGAGACACCAGAATAAACATGCACTAACCACATTCTGAAACAAACCAAGGCAATGTACAGGAAGCACTTTTACCTTCTTAGTGTCCCATTTTGGTTTTGAGGGTTTTTAAAAGACCAGATATTTCATTTACAGAATATTTGTGGACTGCTATTTATTAAGAAAACTGTTTTGTCATAGCAGAAAAATCTGATTCTCTGCAGTTCTCCTAGCAATAATTTTTTTAATCTGTGTTTTCCAGATTCCACAACAGGAGAAGTTACCAGCCTACAGCAACCACTAAAACTATCGGCTATATTGTCTTATGTGGAATTTGTAACAGTAAGTTTCAGTACAATCATCTTCCAGTCTTAAAACTGTCTCTCCTCAGAAATAAAAAAAAAAGCCCAAAGACATCACTTTGCTCTCTTCTTCTTTCCCCACTCCAGGGGGATTAGGTGAAAGAATTCCTTTTAGAAGCAATGCAATAAATCCAACCTAGGTTTATGCCATTTCATATCAGCACAAGACCAGTATCACCAAATCCTACTGAGACAGCTTGCAGGAAATTACAGGGATAGAGATGCTAGTGGTTCTCTATCCATTGGGACAAGCCAGGCCGCTTAAATCAACGAAGCCCTAGGCAAACAGGAAATCACTGTTTTAAAGCTTTCCTTAGGGTATGATCCTGGAGGATCATTTATTAAAAAGGTATTTCTCCTAAGCAAAACACTTAACTTTGGGGCCAAAAAAACCGTTCCACTTTCCAGTGTAATTTGGTGTGTATTCTTTTTAAGTGTCTCTCCTTTCCTCCCTTTCATCTTCGGGTTGTGCGTGTATAAAATAAGGAAGCAGAGATAACTTGCCAAGACAGTTACATAAAATCGGTATGATTACATGTCAGTAATATTTTGTTAGCTGTTTTTGGCTGGTCTGGTACGTTAGACGCTGCAACCTTTCTGTTACAAGCACCTGATCACAGGTGTTTTAGATGTTGATCACAGATCCCCTCAAAGAGATAAGGATTTCAAAAAACGCTGCACTTTTGAAGTACAGAGGTATACTTGTTAGCATATGAACTTGCGTAAGAAATTTGCATTAATTCAGTCCTATGTATGCTCACAGAAATACCCTTCTATCCAGTAGTTTTGTACAAGGAAGTCTAAAATGTATGAGCTACGTTAGCAGTCAAGTTGAGACACTGAAATAAAACAGAGTTGGAACATCCTCATTTAGCATGTATAATTAATCATTTAATGCATTAAAACTACATGCAAACAGGCTTAACTGTGAGCAAGACTTTGCTGTGTTTCCTGATTGTGTTTTCTTTAGAAGACATCCTGTTAGAAAAGGAGGCACACAGTTGTCCCAATTTAAAACACGTGTGTGCATCCCCATTTAATGGTGGGGTGGGACTGGAAATAAAGAAAGCAACATCCTCCCAGCATCACCTGCTGACTTCCATCCTCAACAGCAGAGCAGAGAAACACAAAAGACCACAATCATCATCTGAAAAAAAAGTATTTTAAGCTACTTTCTAACCCCAGTGCATCTAACCTATTTCTGTCAATTCCTTTAACAAATACTACTTTTGCACTCATTATGCCAGGGTCATTGTACAATCAGAAAAATCTGAAGAAAAGCTGAATCGACCACTTGCCACCACTCCCACATTCTCTTCTGAATAAAGAAGGGCACTTATCCAGCACACTGTTCTCCTTCCCACCCCACCATTACCGACTCCATTTGACATTCAGTGGAATTCACTCGAGAAAAGAATCTCTGTATTTTTTAAAGTTAAAGCGCCGAATTCTCACGGTTCATTGAAGGACCATTCTGCTCAGTCAACCCAGCCAGGGGATGGACGGCATGTGCTACTTTGCTAGCATGACCTCATCTCGGAATATCACATTTACCTATTTCACAGGAAAACTTAAAAGGTATTTGAATGCGTACTTGGACATTAAACAATTCCTTCTTTTTGAAGAGACGTACAGGACAGTTAAAACCCAAGAATTTCTGAGATTACAGTAAGTCTTTTACACCAACCAACTCAACTGACACACAAGGTATTTTTAAACCTCCCTAAAACTGCAGAAGGTTGCATAATTACAACGTGGGAGCTAACTTTTCCACCCAACACTCTCCAAATTCTGTCTGTATGTTGTAACAGCAAAGCTCTGTTACAAGGTTTCTCCCTTTTCATTATAAAGGTTTTGACCACCCCGCTTCCAAAGACCATGACCTGCGCTTCCCTACTTTTCTCGTTTACAGCCTCAGTCTCAGTGAAGTCCCACCACTCTAACAGGAAAAACTGATGCCAACAACGCGGAACGCCAAGTGCAGGATTTCGTTTGCAGGAATGCACCGCTCTCAGCTCAGGCATCTGCGTGCCCTGTACTGTTGTAACCTATTTCACGAGCAAGAACTGCGCGGGGCTTCCCCCTTGGGAGCGAGCCGGCCGTGCCCCCGGCTCCGCGATGGGGCGGGCTCGGCGCTGCCCGGAGCGAGCACACAGCTCCACTAAATCGTGAGCGAGCTGCCGGCATCCCGCAAACATTTGGGACAGCCTTCGACCTCCCGCGCCCGGCAGCGGCACCGATGCAACTCCTCGTCACCAGAGAAAGCAGAGCAGATTAAGGCTGATTTAACCTCGAACGCTCAGTGCCGCTTCTGGGAACGGGAAAACAACACAAGTGCGACCTCCATTACCGAGGCGCTGAAGGAAGAGGAGGCTGCCCTGGGCACAGCGCTGGAGCAGCCTGAGCGCCGCTGACACCGCGGCTTCTCCCGGCAGCCGGCTCGGGGCAGCGCCTCCCG
>VWZW01007927.1:497521-579943 GCA_013397115.1 Edolisoma coerulescens
GACGCCACCGCTCGCGAGGCAGGGCGGGGCCTCGCCGATAAACACAGCGTGACTCCCAGCCGGCCCGGGCGGCTCGCGGGGGCCGCTGGGAGCTGTAGTCCCGGGGCGGCCGCAAGTCCCGGCAGTCCCGTGGATTCCCGCCGGTTGCGGGGGCCGCGCAGGCTCCGGGGCGGGAGCCCGGGCGGGAAGCTCGGCATAGGCTGGAAGTCTCCGCGGTCTCCCGCGCTGGCCCGGGGAGACGTAGCGTGCCGCCGCCGCTCCGCACGGCGCGGCGCTAAATCCGTGTTAAAATTATTCCAGGACCTTGTCCCGCGCTCCGTGTTTGTATGCCTTAGGTCTGGTGGGAGGGTTTTGCGGGTCCAGTGACCGCACTCACCCCGCTCTGCCCAACCTGACGCGTTCTCCCCGTTGGCTGCCTCGGCGCATAAGCCAAGCACTCTGCCCAGGCGATCTTCCTCTCTGAAGGGGGAGATGAATTCTCCAGATCCAAGATGGAGAGTTACATGGAAATATGGGTGGAAAACATATATGTGTATAGACGCACACATACCGTAAGAAGAGCTGCTTTGTGAGTAGACACAGAGAAGGTTTCAGTGCCATTAGTCTGTCATTATATTTCAGGGACTGAAATTACCTAAGATGCCTGCTTGAAGAAAATTGCTGAGAAGCAGCCATTAAATAGAAAATTAAAAACACCTCCCATGATTTAAAACAGATTACTGAAAAGGAAAATTAGAATCAGATACATTCAATTAGCAGTGTAAACGTGTGAGATTTTATACTGCATGGACACCGTACTATGGCATTCGGAGAAACCTCTTATGCTCCTGGAGATGTTTTAGCTGAGTAACACTGGCTGGATGGGGCTGTAACTGCCTGGGGTCTCTCCTTTTTAATACATTTTGTAAAATCACAGTGAGGCATCTTGCCAGATATTCATCAAAAACGCAATAGACTGCAATAAATTGGGAGTTCTGGGCAATTGACCAGTTACGTCAATATTAGGGGAGATAAATCATCACCAAGAACCCTGCGATAAACTCTTAGTGAAACATTATTTTTAGCTGGTCGGTCTTCTTAGTGTGCACGTGTAATATATGAACCATAAATAAACCAGAACCATAATAAAATTAGGGTTTACCTCTCCTAATAAAACATTTCCCCACACTTCCACATTACTGTCTTCATACCACATAGAAGCAGATGAAAAGTGCACAAAAAACAGGTATTCCCCAAGGAACTTACAATGGAATCATATAGCTACCTTTTAAAAATTTTTTGTAACAACAAAGCTGATGTTTACCTGTGTGTGGAAACCACCCACTTTCTGAACAGAACAATCTGAAAATTAACGTTGGTCAGATTGTGGAGTTCGTGGTGAGTCGTATCTAGAGCTGCAGTCACCAGTAGGAATGTCTCTGGAATTCAAGAGCACAAACTGACAGAAGGTGACGGCAGCACTTGGCCATTAAAGGCTTAAAGTGGTGCCCAAAACCACCTTTGACAGCAGCGGCACGCAGCAGGCGTCAGAACTGAGCATATGAGCTCGGTTCTGGCTGCTTCATACATTCTGATTTATTTCTACTGCTTTGCACCACCCTTGTGCCACCTACTTCGTAGAGGTTACACCAGGTCCCCTGATTTAAATGTGTGAGAGAAATGTTCTACATGCAAACAGACACACACACACACACACACACGCAGAAGAAGGAGACAGCAAACTCTAGGGACATTATTATTAATGATAATACTTGAAATGTTTCTAGCAGTTTCCAGCCCTTCTCTTCTTTCGTGGGAGTGGTGAGAGAGAAGATCTACCTTTCTCAAACTGTTCAAACACCTGAATGTTCATCCACACACAGAAAAAGTCCAGAACACAGAACCAAAGAGAGGTCTCTTGGGGCTTCCAGTTTTCTCCCTTGTGTCTGGAGACACTGCATCCTACGTGTCAGTGAGGTCCCCCTAACATGGCAGATAAACAAGCTGGACATCAGTTTGAACTGAGCTCAGCTGATTTGTCCTCTGCCCTAACTGGAAGACTGTCCCCGGGCCACCCTGTCCTCCCTGTTGGGAAATTCCTTCCAATTTTTGGCCTGAGTTTTACACATGGGTAGTCTATGCACATTTGCTTTCGTGCCAGCATTGCATTGCCCTTTGACTCAAATAGCTGTGTTTTTTTCAAACTCCAGAGCCTTTGCCCCAAGGTGCTTAGAAGCAGCAACAGTATTCCCTGGCAGGCTTTGTTTTCTCTCTTGGGCAGACTAAACACACTCTTGTTGTGTTCTCTGAGGAGACAGTTTGCATAGCGTAGGAACACGCAGTTAAGGTCATTTGGACAGCCTTGGGTCAGATCCTCCATGGGGTGGACTGGTACAGCCACAGCTCTGGATTTCCTCTGCGAGTCCTCCCGGAGCAGCCGCCGTCTGTGACACAACTCAGAGAAGTGGCCGGGCACTGAGCTGACCTCGCTCTCCCTCCTGCCAGGCTAACTCACCGCTGCCAGCAGCCCTACTCATGAATGGCTTTATGCAATTAAAAAACAAAGTAGCTGTACTAAAGTCCTGAGGGGAGGGGAAGCTGTTGGATTTATCGCTGCCCTGTGAAATTTGTTCGGGAGCAGAAGGCTGCAGTGAGGCTGCCGGCGTCCTGTGAGCCCTGAGTTGAGCTGTGAGGAGAAAAGGGAGCGTGCGGTCGATTTTCATACTTTGCTGAATATGAAGGCGGCAGTTTCTGTAGTGGCCTAGCACCTCCAAATGTTAGCAGTACCCAGCCTTTTTATTTTTGCATTATGCAGGGAAGCGTGCTCGAAATCTCTAAGTATATGCATATTTAAATTGAACTCTCCAGCTTATGAGAAAGCTCTGCTATTTTCCATTTCCCGGTATCCGATACATACTCTTGAACTCTCCTGAAATTGTGAATTTTGATAGGGATTAACTGGTGGTGTCAGACATGGGAATGGAGTTTTTGAAATTGATGTTTGTCAGGAGGAAGTGGAAGGGTGAAATACCCATTTCCCTTTTCTAACGTTGGACTGATGGCAGCTGTTTGGAAGACAGGTAAAATGAAACAGGGTGGTTTGCAATCTGCAGTTTTCCGACCAGACTCTGGTGATCTTGATGAGGAGTTTTCTGATTACAGGAGTTGGCAACAAAAAATGAGGCAATAAAAAGTAATTTATCGGAGTTTACTATAAATTACTCCATACCAAAACTCTTTATACTGAATGAACAAATTACACACTCCCACACACAGGTGCAGGAAAATGCCAGAAGGTCTTGAAACCACAAGAAGACTTTTGAGGACAATGTTACATCCAGAGTTACCAGACCTTAGCTGAAATCCTCACAGAGGCTGGAGCTGCTGTGATCTTCACTACCTACATTTCTGCTGGCAGCTGCTCCAGCTACAGCAGGAGGCATCAGCCTGCCATACACATCCCCGGAGCTGACTGACTAACTGCAGTGGTGTTTGGAGTGTGTTAATTCCTGCTCAGCCTCTTCTGAAATTTGCCTCCCCCAATTCTCACAGGTTCCTTTAAAGCCCTCAGGGATACACTGTGCTGTTATTAGATGTTTCTGCAAGGGAAGGGGCAGATTTTGGGCATCAGCTGATGTCTGTGGTTTTCCTTAGTCTTTCATTATGAATGTAGAAGAGAGGACCAGGTCCAGCTTTGATTCATATCGCTGCCGGTTCTGTTCTGTTCTTTGTTTGCATTATACCACTTCATTTCTGGTAACATCTTGGTTTAGCTACAGTTAATATTTGTCAGGCAATTCAATGATGGCTTATTTGTTCTAATTTTTCAGAAATGTCTGCTGCAGTGGGATAGTAAACAGCTTTTGCAGACTCAGTTTTACCATGAACTATACTCAAAGGGATTTTTTTTTTTTGTTATATCAAATAAGCAGTGAATACCCAGTTTCAGTTTTGTTTTCAAAGGTATCATTGCAAAATAATGTGCCATCATTAAAGAGGAATTGCTTAATCCCCAGTCCTTGACTAGAGAAAAATTGACTGACAAGTCAGTTCTGGATCGAAAGCTGAGATGAGCGCTGAGAAATGCTAGTGTGGGAAAGATTATATTTATACTTTCTCTGCTATAAGTCATCATCAATGATGCTGCTAAATGTTCATCTGTGTTTCAAGAAGGTATGAATCACTTTAGTGATTCCAGTTGACAAGTGAAGGTGGGGAGGTAGCTTAGAAAGGAAGAATTTAATGTCCTTCAACCCTGCAGAGTGTTAGGGAGCTTACTCAGCTCTCTTCTTTAGTAGCCTGTTTTTGTAGTAAGGGAGAATTTTTCTACAGATGACAAAGCAAGAGACTTGTTTCAATGTCAAAATGCTGAAACAAAAGACATTTGCTGCTATATGTGTAATTCAAAGACTGGGAGATGGATGAGCAAAGGGACCATTTCAAATAAAACAATATAATAAGAATAACTTTCTTTCTAAGAGAAATTGAATGTTGTCATATGGAAACTGTTCTCAAAATAATATTTTATCAGTAGGGATTAATTTTGTTTTTTAAAATGCTAGGTATGCACCTGTGCCCCTTATTCATATTTGCAATTGCCACAGTTATAGGAACAAATTGGATATACAGATAACAAGGAACTGAAATTTTATGCTGATTGCTGCTCCAGCTGTGAACTTGAGCACAATAGTGTGTGTATGTTCCATGGCCATTGTGCTCATCTTGGTGTGTGAGGCCTTCAGTGTAGTAAGGTATTTAAGGTCGTGCTTATTCAGGGAAACTTTTACTTTGAAAAGTGTTCTTATATTGAGGATATGATTAAGAACTACTCTTGAACAGGGAAGTTTCCATTACTCAATGCCTGAAATACAATTTAAAGGCTGTAAGTGATCTTACAGTTGCCCTTTTGTTTATATATTCAGTAACACTGGATTCTTATGACTAGGGAGGTTATTTTTACCTACAGCTCCCTAAATAATTTTCAGCAAGGTTTGATCTGTATTTCTGATTCCAACACCACTTCCATACAAATAATATCAACACTACTACATGTTCTTCAGCAGTGCACTTCAAAGCACATTACAAATGTGAGTAAGTGTAAATATTTTCATAGTATGGAGAGAGGAGGAAAGAGACAAGTACCTTCTTGGCTGCACATTAGATCCGTCTCAAGGTGATAGGCACAAATCAGGTCCCCGTGTCCTGTAAGTGGAGTACCAGGCTGTGAAACTTCCTTCTTGCTGAACTGGAGTCCTGTCCCAGCTCCCTCTGGGCAGAGGGGCTGGAGTTGGGTGCAGAATCCTGCTGTAAGATTGTTCAAGTGACAGAGATTCTCACTTGCAGTACTTGGCCACTAGAATTTCAGTGTCTTGTAGAGCTAAGCTGCATTGTTTTCAGCAAGGCAGGGTTTTCCTAAGTCCTCAGCAGCGGTGTGGTGTGGAGATCCTTTGATTACACAAATGTTTCCCGTTGTGACATGCACAGGCTGGGCTCTGTTAGCATTGCAGTTAAACAGTCAGGGGGTGCAGCTTCCTTAGCGAATTTTGGAATTTCTTCTCTGGCACAAACTTCTTGTTCCCGTCACATGAAGAAAGAAAGGAAACAGCAGCATCTCCACTGCAGTTCAAGGCGATGAGCAGCTGATCCTGAGTTAACCATACGGCTGAAAGCCATGTGCAGAGGAAACAAACTTGAGGAAAAGGAACCCCAGCTTTGTTATACCTGGATTGATTACAGGTCTGTATTATCCATTCTAGTGTTATATTAAATGCTGTGTAAAAATTAAACCAGTATTTTACAGATTTTGCTTTTAATTTGTGTTGATACTATTTGCAAAGCCAGACCTTGTAATTGCCAGTAGACTCAGCAACCCCATACACTAATCCTCTTACTGTGTCTTCGACTCTTCCATTTTAAGCTATTTGTTTTGTTTGTTTCATTTTTAGAGAAAAAGAGCTTTGCTGCCTGTTAGATATTAATGCACTAAAAGATTCTGTTCCAGAACTTTATAAATCCTTCCTTGCAATTATTTCTTTTTATCTTTCTAGCTCATATGGCGTCTTAAGCCTTTTTTGTTTCAGAGCTCTACAACTCCTCAAGGTACAGTATTCATCACTACTGATAGAGATGGATTAACGTGGATTCATTAAGCTGCAGCCAACACAGTGACTTGAGGGTGATGGTTTTTCATAATGCCCTAAATAGCATGACTGGCGCATTTGAAGTGACCCAAGAGATTGCAACATTTTTGGTATCAGCTTTTCACGAGGTTAGTCATCTCCCATTAATTCCCTTGTAAATATCTTAGAGGATACTGTCTGTTGTTTAAAGGCTGTACATAAAGGCCTTTCATGTGAGACTGAGGATATGTTTCCGCCATACAGCAGGTTTGGCAACAAAGTTGGCTTAGGAAGGTCGTGCCCCTACTCACTTGTATTTGCCTCTTCTGCATGGTGTGTTGCCACTCCAGTGTGCCAGGATGATGGGAGCAGCACTGTCAGCAGGGTAATGGGAGTGTTCTGCGTTAAAACAAATCATGCCTGAAGAATCTCAGGTATCCCTTTAATACAGTAAGAATCTATCACATAAATGCAAGTTATTTATTTGTGAACGGCATAAGCACTGAAGTGAGAATAGCATAAGGGAAGCTAAACCCTCAAAGTATGTGTTACTGATGATTTATCCTAGTACAGAGTGCTATCAACAGCTGCATCTGCAGTACTTTACTTGAAGTATAAACAAAGATGCACATTATGCCCTTTGAAGGAGCCTTTTCTAATTTATTTCTTCAACACCAAAGGTGTCTCTTGTTAGGAGTAAACATAGAAATCCTCCAAGGAAATCAACAAAATAAAGCCTTACACAATTAAAATATTGACAGGATCAACTTAGAAGTTAGTACTAAAACAGCTCACTGTCACTTCTGTGGCTCCCTAGGCAGCCCCCTCAGAAGGGCTTTCAGGAAAGCTGTAGGGAACATATCTGAGCTGTCTTTGATGAAAATGACCATAAGGAATTAAATCTAGGAGAGTAGGGTTTTTTATTTTCTTCCTTAGCTATTCTAGTGGCAAAATGCCCATTGACTTCTAGGCTGGCAGCCATGAATTTGTGTGCAGAATCGCTTTCATGTGCCATGTCAGCAGCACATGAATGTGGCTACCAAAGGTGCCTTGGCTCCAGAGCTCCACCCCTCCCTTGCACACTCACTCAGCCATTTGAGCTGTGACTGCGCAGTCACAGGGCTGTGACATGCTGTTGCATGAGATTAAGAGAGCTCTTTGTAATACACTGGAATGATGGGAATGAGTTCGGTATTCATGGGTGAGGCTAAACAAAACTTCCAGGAAAATGAGTCTATCATTTCTCCGACAGATCATGTGGCTCCCCATACAGTAACCCACAGTGGGGGGTCACTGTGATGCCCTGCTCTGTGCTCTCTGTCAGTCTGTGCAGAAGCTGGCCTGGGACAGTCAGGAAGTGAAGCCATAGGAAAGGGAGAACAGCTAGTATTTTAGGATCTAGATTTGACTGAGGTGAAAGCCTGCGTTGTTAGCTTTGCAGATGTTGGTCAGGATACCTCAAACTACAGTTGTGTATATATTTGGCATCCAAACTCTTTCAGAGGCAGCATCATCCTGCTTTTGGCTTTCCAAAGGTGTCCTTTGTTGGTTTCTAAGTGCCAAGAAAGATGTGAATGCTCTGTGAGTCTCTACCTGAGCTGGTCAGAGCAAGGGTAAACCAGGTTCTCCAAACTGATGTGAATGCTCATTGCTAGAGTAGAATAAGTTCTTCGTTTTCCCAAGTGCATACATGCCCAGGCACCGTCACTGGTAGCGTGTTCTCCAAGATATTCAGTGACCTAACTGCTCCACAGATCAAGACATGCCTTGGGGTTAAATTTTCATCAGCCTCTTGATAAGACAGGCAATGAACCCATTGTGAAAACCCATTGGTGGCCCCCACGCACTTGGGAAATGCTGTGTTTGAAAGTCAGCTGGATTTTTACGAACATTGTTTCTGCCAACAGGTACTGATTACCTGCTTTCATAATAATAGCACAAACTTCACTTTCCAGCAACCTGACACGCTTCTTTGCCACACCAAACAGATCTGTCCTGTACCAGTAGTGGATCTGGAATGCCAGACTGCCAGGAACCAAGGCTTTCCAGCATTCATTTTCTGACAAATAAAAATGGTGGTGCACACAGTGAAGAGTTTACTTGCAGAGTTGAAGAGGCAGAGGGATGGAGCTGCCTTGGTACCTGTGACTGTGAGCAATCAGGCTTTTGAAAGAAGCCCAGCATGGTGGGGTTTTCCATGAGTTGGTCCATAGCGCAGCACACAAGAGCCAGCCAGAGAGCTGTTCTCCACAGCGACTGCAGTCAGGCTGCTGGCCAGGGTTCACATCCGCCGTGGCTTAGCACAGCTGGGCTGCAGGCGTTTCTGGGTGATAGCCAAGTATTTTGTCCTGCCATTCTTGGCTGCCCTTTTATATTTTCTTCATATCAGATCCCAGCATACAAGGAACTTGATTTTTAGGTGACGGCTGGAAATCCATTTATCACATCATTCCCCACGTGGTGGCATTGCTTGCAAAAAATATCCACTGATTCCCAGTGTGTGATGTTTTGTTCTCAGGTGCTTTAGCCAGAGTTCTGCTGCCTCGAGGGAGCATTTACCATCAGGCATGCCTGCTCCTCTTCACTTACTCTGAGAATGAATGCTCTTCCAAATCAGACAGACCATGGAGGTCTCCGAGACCAGCAGCCAGGCTCAGGAGCTCTCAGGGAACCTGTTTAGGAACATGCAGAAAGCAACTACTAGAAAGGCTCTACTGACTCTCCTTTTGTTTTCAGTGGTGTGGATCAGCTGTCAAAGGAGTGGTCACACTGCTCTGGAGTCACCATGGAGTGACAGAGGTCAGGCAGGCACAAATGCAGGCTGCTCCGTGACCATCCCTGAAGGGATGCACTGACTGAAGAAAGGCAAGGAATTTGGAAAGCCTCTGTATGAGATGTCCAACAAACACATCCCACTGCAGGGAGGAAGTATTGATAAGTAATGTGCATTGCACTGGATGACCTCTGGACCTCCTCAGGAAATTATCCTTCCAGGAGTAGGGCAAACGTCAAAGTGAGATCACATCACCCAGGGCCTCGTCGTGCACAAAACCTCAGTGAGGCGAGACCTGGCAGGCTGGAATTAGCAGGCTGAGTCACTCAGCCAGGAATCGGTTGTCAGTGTGGTCGCTGTTGAACGAGTGTAACGACAGATTGTCAAATACCTAAACAAGGGCTGCTTCTTGGCAAGAGTCGAGGTACTGAAATGATTTGTAAATCATTTGCAGGATTTCCTACCTACATCTTTTCAGCAGCATAAGTGGATTAGACTACTGGTCCTTCTAGATAGCATCCTGCTGCAAAGGGGTTGTTACCACACACTTCAAGGGAAGATGAAAGGACAGTGATGGTAGATGGTGTGGGATAACCAGTCTCAGAAACCTATTCCCAAAACTGCAGTGGTTGGATGCTGGCTTTACCCCAGAAGCACGAGTATAAATCCCTTTCAAAGCTCTTGTTTATTTTTATGCATGTATTAGCAGTCCTCTTTTGACTCCTGCTAAGATTTTGGTTGTGATGATACTAGGTAGGAAGGGATTTGGCTGAGTAATTGCATGCTGTGCAAAAAACGTATTTCCTTTTTATCAGTTTTAAATGTGTCCGTTTTCAATTTAATTGAATATTCCTTTGTGTTTAAACTGTGGAAGGGAAACCAGCAGCATGTATTTGTGAGTGGATTTGCTGGACAGGGGCTGGGACTGGTTTCCCTCTGCTTTAAACCAGGGGAAATCACAACAGAGTGGAATATGCAAATTAATCAAACTCAATAGTAATTTGGAACAAAAAGAAAGTCTTAGGGGAGTTAGTCCTTACAACACACTCATATTTTTTCCCTGCCTCCCTTCCCCCTTCTTCTTTCAGGAATGATTTAATACAATATCTTATGAGAAATTTATAAATTTCAAATTGAGCAAGTTACTGAAAAGTATCCCTGCTCATGGCAGGGAGGTTGGAAATAGAGGGTCTTTAAGTCCCTTCCAACCCAAACCATTCTGTGCCTCTATGACTAAAAATCAAGGCAAAAATGAAGGCAAAATCAATCAAACACCTTAACCCTAATACTCTGTTCCAGCTGTAAAACAGCCACCAGATCATCCCTTATTAAAGAGGCTAATTAAGTATGATCCCTTTTTCTTTCTTGTAAAAGTTATTGGAAAACAACCCAAGCAATGTCTTTGTTATATGTTTGCTGAGAAAGTTCCTTCTTTGGCAGGGGAAGGGTAATTGTGATAGCAAGCTGCTTCTGTTCCCAAATTCCCTGATGTGCTGGGGTCATGTTGCATATTTGCACTCTGCTTTAACAAGGAACAACAACAGAGACAGAAGGGCTTATTTTTGGTGTCACTACATTTAGAGCAGATGTTATAGGCTCAATTATCCTGGTACTTCAGCTGTAACATTGCATTATTCTCTAAGCTCCGTATCCTTGGCTGAAATTGTTTTGTTGGAAGACACTGCTTTCTGAAAGCTGGTGCTTCTGCTCCCCCACTTAGTATAGCCTGGCAGCTCCCTCCAGTAAGCAAATTTATCATTTTGGATTGCTTCTGCACCGTAGCTACAAATCACATTGAATGTACTGCTGAACAAAACATGTTTTATAACGTGGAGCATCTGCCCATTATAAGAATATCCAGCATTTTAACACTGGATCATTACTCACTGAGAATAAATTGATAGGTTATCTATTTCTGCGTATTTCAGTCAGTGTTCAAATAAACCCCACTTGTGTAATGCAGGAATATTCTAAGTTCAGCATCCTCTCAGTTTAGGTGAGTGTCCCCATATATAACAGTGTTGTGAAACAGAAAGACTCGTCCCGCAGCTCCTGAATCACAGCTTTGAAGTGCAGCATGACAATTATTTCATTTCGAGGCCAATAGTGATGAGCTCTGTCAGCATGGCGAGTAATTAGAAGAAATAGGGATCACTTGACTCATCTTTTCTTCCTGCCTTTGCCAGGTCTTTAAAGATACCATTTCCACCATCTAAAGCCTACTCTCTTCATTTACTGCATCATATTGTTCTGGAGTTATGTTTATGAAAAGGGACTCTACATTTTTAATTTAAAGTCTTTTTCTCTTTGAAGCAATAAAACAGTTTTAAATGCTTTTTGTAAAGGTGATGTTATTTAGAATGCATAAATGGAGATGAAAATAACTGAAAATAATGAGTCAAGCCAATAAAACTGGCAGAGGAATCAGCCAAATGGTGGCTCAAAGAAGGCAGATCACATATTAAAAAAGAGTTGAATCATTTTCTTTTTAAAATCCAGCTAGACACACAATTCCTTATCTCTGTCACCTAACATTTGCCACATCTTCTACTTTATGAACGCATACCCTTTGCTTGGTAAAAAGGCAGAATCTTTCACAACAATGTATAGCAAGACGTGGCAGTTTTACACTATTTCTGTTATTAAGTGGTGTTATAACAAGAGGGGGCTTGTTAAAATTTTATTATTTTAGTAGCAGCATTCTGCAGAAAAAATATTAATGTATTTCCTGCACTTGGGCTGTCTGAACAGATTATCCAACAATTACATATTAATTATTAATCACCCAGTGCTTCAGAAGCCACCCCGTGGCTCTCTAGTGCAGGAACTCTACTGCTTTTGCAACCTAATGATATGATTTTCCCAGCTGCGGCGTTGCAGTGCTGAGCCAGACGGAAGGCTAATGACAGAGGGAGACATAAAGTTATAGGGATGCCTAAGGTTATACCTCACCTTGCTTGGAGGAGGTTATGAAACAGTAACCTAAACAAATTCAGCAGGCAAAATACATAAAACTAGTTAGATAACAGTTAGAATTGGAGTGGCCATGTGTTTTAAGTGGTCTGTATAGGGATTAATGGAAATACCTGAAAATAAGCAAATAGGGAAGAAGATCTTTTCCTCCTGCATTCCCCAAGAACACCTTTTCTGACTCCATGTTTAAGTGGCAAGCCTGAGAACTGTGATTTGCATTATCTGTACACATTCTTGGCTGTACATGGTTACCACTCAGGAAAACAAGATTGATTTCTCATTCTCAAGCACATTTATAATGTCTGTGCAAATGAATGTAGGGCATATCCCGGCTAGATCAATATTTATGCAGCCTACTTTAGAAAGCAAGGGAGTTGCTTCTGAGCAGCAGGGGATCTTGTAATTTCTTTTCCTATGGTTTCCTCTTTTCCTCGTTTTCAGTGAAATTTGTTCGCATAATGCTCCATGCTCACAGACAATCAAAGGGGGTTTTCATGAAAGCCCCTCCAAGGGGCTGAGCTGCTGCTGGCACCAGGGCAGCACCAGCGCCTGGGGAGTCCCTGGGGTAGAGGGAGGTGTGGGTGAGCCCATGGAGCTGCAGGTCAGGCCCGTGGCAGCAGGTTGGCCCCGGGAATCTGTGGTTGTGGCAAGGTGTGCGAAGGCAGCGAGGGTTTGTGCCGCTCCCCGCAGGGACAGCTGGCGGTGGAGCTGGTGGCTTCTGCCCCCTCCTTCCAGCTCCATCGAGCCACTTGTCTTTGGCTTTGCGCACTTCATTCCACTTGCGAAAGAGCAACAATTAATTATCCTAATTAAACCCAACTGCAGAGTATCGAATACTGTGGTTTGTTTCATTCTTCTAGGTTCACCTCTTTCGTGCACACATTCCCCATACTGTTGTCACAGATAATCTGTTTCATTCATTTTGAAACGGTGGGCAGGGGGCCAGGGGAGAACGGAACACATAATAAATCAAAAGGCAGTAGCAAAACATTAAAAAGAGCCAAGCTCCCAGCAGTATGCCGGCATCCATGTTTAAAAGGATCTTCCTAAACAGCTGTTTTCTCACAGCACAGCTTTCATTTTCTTGATGCTTAGGAGGAGGCAACTTCACTGACCCACAGACAGAAGGCAGCCTTTGTGAATAACCTTTACTTTTCCTTCTGCCATATTTACCAGTTGTTTTTTTTTTTTAACCTGACTTGATTAAACTCAAGGGCCTTCAAATGCCCTTGGTAATGCAAGTTCCTGCACAGTGATGCATGTCTTTGGAAATTAATTGGGAGATGATTACAAGTAACTTAACAGTATTGGTATCTTCTGATTCACTGTCAATTTAATTTGCCATCAAATAAAATATATACTTTATGTATATAAATATAAATACTTTGTGTATATATTCCCTGCAAGCATTATTTTTTTTTCTAAAGAAGCTCTGCCATAATGCAAACTGGACAAGCTCTAGGCTATTAAATCATCTTGATTTCCATGGCCATAGCACTGAAATGCAGCATTAGAAAATACAATATACCAAATGCCTCTATAGTAAATAATTCCATTTTTTTCAGATAACTAACCAGGCAATAAGAACCCTGTCACTTCTGTGTTGACAAAGCATCTTAGTTACTGAGTAACTATAGAGATGTTTTCCTTATGCTTGACGTAATTATCAAAATGCCTTCCAATAGCTGTTAAGGCTCAAAGGGTAATTCCTAGAGTGTAGTTTGCTGTTCGCAGGGGCATACAAGTCAGAGTGGCACAGGCCAGCTATGCACCCACAACCAAAAAGATCTTCAATGTATTTCTTCTTGCCATCAGTCCCTTTGGAGCAAACTGGAACATCTGAGGCTGTCCTCCAAATCAAGTTTCAGATTGGGTCAGCCTCAGGCACACGGCCAGGAGAAGAGACAGCCACAGACATCCTAGGGCATTAAGTCACAAATTACTTTGTTTTCCTTAAAGCTCCAGCTGCTGGAGTTCTGTGATTAGGTAAGGACTTGCACTCTGTGTTGGCTTGTTCAGAAAGGGGGGTGCAGTTGAAAGTATGTGCAAAGCTTGCCCCAAGAGCCCCAGACCCAAAAGGATACTGGTTTTGCTACTTCCCTTATCTGTAAGCAAATCTTTCTTCACGGTCCCTGGCCTGTGCTGTTTTAGTACTTAGGGGTGGTTCAGATTTTGCCCTGCTGCTGTTAACTCTCTACAGATCTTGACTCTCAGGAGCCTCTGGCCGACACCCCAAAGTTGGATGTGCCCTATGATCTGAAGAAAATGGACTGGTGCACTGCGGTGGGAGACATTTCCTGCTTGGCATTCATGCTGTGCTCTGCATGGGTGATTTTTCTCCTACAAGTGATGTGTAACATGTAGAATTTCAGTCTGAGCTGTGCTCAATGATGAATGAAGGCTGGAAGGGATCCCAGTGGGATATTTACTGTCTCTTACTGGCTTAGGGTATTATAGATACCATACAAAAATATTACTTATGGTATAATGTCAACAATAATATATAAACTGTACCCATGTTGTTCCAACAGGTTGTCTTTCAGATATCCAGTGATGAAGGCTCCATCGCCTCCATGTCTGGCTGCTGTCTGTCCTCTGCCCCAGTGCCCTGACCAGCTATAATTATTTCCCAGTGACTAACCCGAAACTGCCTTGCTGCCCCACAGGCAGACAGCAGAATAATTGCCTTCCGCTTTGCAGCCCCACATGTTGAAATACTCTGCTTTCCTTCTTCAGGTGGAACAAGGGCATTTGGACTTTCCTCATAGGTGATGTTCTCCAGGCCCCCGGTTAACCACATGGCTGCCCCTGTGTCCAGATGGGGGGCTCTTGATCTGAGAGAGCCGTACCCCAAAACCACTGCCTGACTTCCAGCAGGGTAGGGGAAAAGGGCTTGTGCCTGCACCTTGCGAGCCATACCCTTGTTGGTACATCCCAGCGTGGCGTTTGCCTTTGTCTCAGAAACACGGTGCTCCCAGGCTTTAGCTCACGAGCCAGCTTCCTACCCAGCAACCTGCCAGCCAGGCTGTTGCCTGACTGGATTTGTCCATTGCTCCTGCCTGATAGCACCAGCTCATATGAGCTTGTCCCCGTTCCGAATTGCACCCTGTGTTTCCCCCCACCCCAGCACAGCATCCCCTCAGTGACACCAGTGACTATGCCAGCCCTGGCACCAGACTGCCCTGCAGCCACTGGTACAGCCTGGTACAGCCACTGCGCCTGCTGTCACTCATCCTCTTGCTGCAATTTGACAAGCCTTTTGTCATCCTCTTGTAAATTTCTCTTTCGAGCTTACTTATGATGAGAATGGCATCAGAGACACTGTCAAAAGCACTTGGAAGCCACGATACTTGACATCTACTGCCTCTTTCCTTTCTGTAAGACCGATGATTAGCCATAAAAGGAAATAAATTTGCTTTAGCTCATTTAGTACTCATTCCTTTTATCACCAAGTGTGAGCTAGTCCATATTTGATTATATGCTCCAATATTTCCAGGGCACTGACATGAAGTTGGTCAGTTTTCTCCTTTGCCCTCAGTTTTAAAGGGAGCCACCCTATTTGTCCATCTCCATGATAAGTCACAGTTTGACTCATCCTCCATCAAGTCTCAAGACAACTAACTACTCATGGCCCAGAGGTGCCATTAGCCATGTCTTCAAGTATCTGAGGTCAAAGTATCGCTGCCAATTTGCAAATAATTAACTTCTGCATGAACTCTTTCCTTGTTAGAGTCACCCATCTTACCCACTGGTGCTGCTGGTGTTTGTGTTACCCACCCATATGCAACTGATGTTTTGGGGAAGAGAAGTGGAAACTAAAGGCACTAAACAGTTCTTCTGCAGAAAGGAGCACAATGAAAGTATTCCTATTTCGGGAATTAGAGATCACAGAACCATAGAATGGGATTCCTCATGTGATTCACATTAGAATATGGTTCCTGGTGTCCCTTGATAATCCTCTCTTGGCTTACGCCTTGGCCCTTGCTTGACCCTGCATGTTGGGGCAATGCTTTGTATGTGCTGCCTGTTGGCTTGCCAGGTCTCCTCTTCCTGGGCATTTCCCTCCTTTGCTGAGGATGGAAGACTGCAACAATTAAAGAGTAAAAGGTTTTAGAGAGCAAATAAGTGAGTCATGCCTTGGTACGTGTCACTGTAAGTAAAATAAAACAGTAAATCAGCAGATTTCATGGAAACAGCGTGGTCCAGGCTTTGCTCATGGAGCCAGCACAAGAGATTTGTGCATTCAGAGATCCGCGCAGACGTGGCCATCCCTGGTGCACAATGTCCCAGCCCAGCTCGCAGGACTGATGAGGCCAATTTCTCACCATGCTGTTTGTATTGAAAGGAGTCGGTACTGAGTGAAAAACACTCTTCTGCAGCATAAATCAGCCCTACAGGAACTCAGTGCTCAGCCATATCATTAATGGCAGAGCTCTTGTGCTGTTTCAAATTGGGGAGCAGGGACGTCCTCAAGGCAGCACAGGGGGAGACAAAGAGGGGCAACAGGAATGTCGGGGTGCAGGTATTTGACATAATCTTTGAAAAAGGCCAGTGGCTGCTCTCTGCCACTCTACCCACTATTTCTTTCTCCTCTTTGACTGACCAAAAAGCACAAGCCAACCATGTTTTTTAATAATGAAGAAAAATGGCTCTTTGTTGACAGAGCTGCCATTACGTGTCCCCAGAAGTTCCATGAGCAGCTCTGCTCAGGAAAGCAATGCATGATTAAACTGAACCCTGGCTTCCGAAATACTGGAGCAAGGGTTGTTGTGGGACTTCATCCAATATAACTGTGTTTTATTTTTATTGCTCCTCATCTGTTTTCCCTGATTGTGATAAGGCCAGAGAGCACCTTGGCTCAGCAGTATGAGGACAGTCACACCCTGAGTGACCTTACAGAGGTGCCTGTCACGTAAAAACCCTTCTGCCACCCGGAGTCCTGCCTGCACCCAGTTTTCTCTCTCCTTCATGAATATTTATTGTGGCAAAACTTGATATTGCATGAACTAGTGTGAAACTTTAAAATTATGCAATGAGCAATTTCATATAGAATGAAGTTCCTTGGCAATACTTCCATGTAGTTATAACAGTAAGATTCATGCATGTGCAATTCCCAGGGTGAAATCAATTTTGCTTTTTTTTTTTTGAGGAAGGGATAGAAGATTAATGTGATTCTCCACACACTTATATCCCCAGACTTTGCTGGTTTCCATTCTACTGTAAAGTGGTGATAGTGCCCCTGCCACTCAATTTATATTTTCCTTTCCCTGCATATTGCTTTCCTCTTCCTAGGGTTGTCTGTTTTACCTTCCCTTTTTGTGTCTCCTTTTTTGCCTCACATCTAAGATCACTGTTTTGTTGTGAGACAGTGTCTTCCTCAAAATGCATCAATAATAGAGAAAAAATGGAGGAGCCAGTCAACGCTGCAGTAGGCGAGAGGAATAAAGTAGGTTAGGCAGTTAGCATTCATCAAATATTTAGTGAGTGATACAAGCCAAGGCCAGCTGTACGGGATCTTGATATGTTTTCTCTTTGTACGACTTGGTTAGTCCATCACACAGGTCCCTGCAGAGCACCCCAGCACTTACCCATGGCCCTGACCTACATTTTGCACAGTATGTGTGGCCTGTCTTTCCCCAAATGGCAAAGCCCAGTTTGGAAGAGGGTTTTGCTCCCATTTCAAGGCACATGCACAAGCAGAAACCCAGGATCTGGCCCCTGCTTGCCCTGGCTGTGACCTGAGCTGCTGTTGCAGGTAAATGTTCCTGTAGCCCTTACTGTAAAATGGTCTTTGGGTTTCCCTTTGTCTTATTCAACCCTTTTCTCATCCTACTTTTTCCTTCTTACAGCAGACAATGCTCTGGGAGAAGCCAGCATTTCCCAGTAAGATCAGCTGAGCTCACGTAATTTCTCTAAGCCACGGTGCTGGAAGGTTGGGTTTGTCTTGTGCTGGGGTTTTTGTTCCCCCAAAACACTAGGAAACCTGCTAAAGAATTATCCTATAATGTCATGGGAATGGGTTATCAATTCAAAAAGGTTTTTCCAGGGAGATGAAGCCAGCAAGTGCTGTGCCACACCAGGCTTTGTCATGCCACCCCCAGTGTGCTGGGGGCTTGCTGTTTCTCTGGGTCCACACAGCGCCCGCAACCTGTGGGGCCGGGTGGCTCCTTTCACTGGGCCACATTACAATGCAAGGGCCTGTGCCTGTTCAGAACCCACAGACACAAGGACCTGGGACAAACTGCCTTGCCTCATCCCTTAAATCCCGCAGTGTGCCCTTTCCACTGCCAGGCTCTTTTTCCCCAGCATCCTAGTGCAGATGTACTGCTTTATTCAACAGCTGTTTGCTGGCACGTGGATTCCTCTTTCTTTGCAGCAAGGCTGGGTCTCCCAACAGCTCCTGCAGTTTGTCTGAGTGCCCCTATTCCCCCTCACTGAGCTGCCTGCCAGGAACCCACACACGTTTTTGGCTTCCACAGCCCAGAATCGAGGGGTCCTGCTTAGCAGGTACCTTTGCTTTCATTTTTGTTCATCAGGGTCCCTCTGCAGTGCAGCTCTCTGCCAGGCAGCTCCCTACACGTACAGATCACAAAAACATGAGGCTGCGGGATAAGCAGCAAGGGCTCAGCAGCGTGCTCCAATTTGCTAAAATTGCCCGATGAAGCTTAGAGCGGCAACTTCAGGCACTTGCAAAGCATGTAACGAAAAGTAGCACCCTTAGGCAAATATAACCCTAATTTCTTCACATAATAATTAAAAGGGCAAATTTAGGAGAAAATATGAATCCCTGTCCATAGAAGACTTGCTTTTCTCACTTACTCCAGGCTAGAAATATTAATGGAGCCAAACATTTGTCGACGCTTGCACAAGCACAGGCAGAGCAAGAGAGCTGAGTAAAGGCAAACCTTTCCAAAAGAGAAGCCAGAGCCTGCTCTCGCTGGCAAGATGCAGGGTTCGAAGGAAATGAAGATGAGTGAGATTGCAAAACTGAGATGCCTGCACTTGCAAATTACTTGTAATGGCTCCAGAAACGACTTGTCTAGTGCTGTTGTTTCACCTTTTACCTACCACTAGATATGCACCTCAGCTCATTAAAGGGCTGTATGGAGACATATAATTTGTTTACAGCTCGTTAATTGCCATTGTAACAACAATAGCGTGATACATGCGAAAGCACGCTGGCCTTTTGGTGGTAGCATGCAGTCGAGCCTTCCGACGGCAGCTCATTGCTTGCCCAGAGCCCGCTTGCAAAACACTCTTTAGTCCTATTAGGAGTAATTTCGGGGGCAGACTGGGGAGGACCAGTCTTCCCTTTGCCACAGACAGAACACACACAGTTTAAACTTGTTTCCTTCCTAATTGCGGGTGAGCAAAGCACAGGCACTGTTCTTTCCATCTGGGTCATTTAGGGTTTGAAAAGAAGCTAAGGAGGAGGCCAAGAAATTATAACATGAGGATGGTTCTCTAACTTCTCTATCCCAGTTGTAACACGTGCAATTGTAGAACTTCTCTTGCAGCAGGAGCAATGCCTCCTGCTCTCGGCAGAACATCCTAAGCCATTCCTCTGGGTACCAGCTCAGAGGTTACTGCTTTCCTTTGGACACAGTCCTTAGGCTGACCTGATGTGCAGGGGTGACAAGTGGTGGTGAATCAGCTCAAAAAAAAAAGGACAGAAGGGGAAAAAAGAATTGTATTGCTGGCTGAACCTCAGGTGCTAATGGGAATTTGGCTTGCCTGAAGCAGGGTGCAGATTTTGACTGGGATGCCGTGAATCCTGGTAGTGTCCTCCTCTGGTATTTGGTGCTTCTTCTGAAAAAAAAAAATCAGATCTCAGAATTTGAAAATGGGCTTTGCACTTATTTTCTCTTAAGAAGAGTTAAAAAACAGCAGGGAAGTAAAAAGGATTCAAAGGTTTTACAAAATGTACAGACAACTATTTCTTTTGACCAGCTTTAGTAAGTACAGCCAGGTTCTGACTGAGGGGCATAAATGCTCTTTTTTGGAATGGAAACATTTTTCCTGGTAGTTTACTGTTCTCTGAACTTGTCACGAAGCACAGAGCAATTGACAGCAATGTGCGCCATGAACACAAAAATATCTTAGATAAACTCTATCACAAGATTTTGCCCTTCCAACATTTTTAATTGCAGTGATCACTGTTTGCCAAGAAATAAAAGATATAAAGAGAAGAGGTTCCGCTTGGTTCAGTAATAGATCGAGAACAATTGTTTTTTGGTTATAGAAAAAGCCTTTCTGTTTTCACTGTGTGTCTTGAGAAAAATTCTTTCTTGCCAAGAGATTTTATGAGAAGCACAGGCTGTGCTATAAAATCATGCTGTATTCTTCGTTTAATCACAGGGAGCTGATTTAAAATGCAGACACTGAAAGCAAGAGATGAAATCTCACGACTTTGTGTGAACCCACTCTTGTGATGGAGGACAACTCCTGACTTTGGTTTTCCCTGCAGTAATGTGTAACTCCTGACAAACACTTTCAATTCATAGCATCGGCACAAGTTTCATGCTACAGCTCCAGAGCCAAGTAAACATCATATCACAGCAGTGGATTTCCCCATCTTCATGACATCAGCTCCTTAGCAGAGCATTTAGTGGCTGAATGCTTCAGTCGTGAGTGTGGCCTCTTTCTTGGTCATTTTTCCCAACCTGACTCCAGTAGCAGGCTCTTTCTGGCTTCCCACGTACAGCAGAAATCAATTTCTGATTTCCCTGGAGCCATCACCAGATCTGTATTTGCAGCCAGGGCTGCCTTGCAGGGGTTTCTGCAGCAAGGGGAGAGGCTGCCGACACCGACTGTGTCAGCCACAGAACATTTGCCAAAAGCCTTGCATTGTGTGTTATGCAAAGAAAAGCCTTCAGCCCTCCTAGCTGAACTTAGGTGTCTCTGCCTGAAGGTGGTTGTCCTCTAGAAGAGTCTGCTGGGGACATGGTGGAAGATGGCAACTTCGTCTCTCTCCCAGAACTAACCAAGATGCTGCAACCGCAAGGGATTTACAGCAGGATTTTTCTAGAAGCAACGAGAAAAGGATTCTAAGACAGAGCTCACCAGGGCATTTGTAAAACATCCCACTTTCTATAAGCCAGATTAACAAGAAGAGCTAACTTTCTTTTCTTTTTTTTTGTATAGGATGTGCTCCTGTGGCACATGAGTGGCCCTGGACACATCTGGTATATCTTGAGGAAGCCAGGTTTGATAAGGATTGCTTCCCTTGGCTTTTCAAAGTGGGAAATTTAGGTTTTACTGTGACCACGTGTAGAAATGTGCTTGATGGAGTTGTCACCATCGTGCAATGCACTTGGATGTTGCTGCCACTTTGACTTTTTTCTCTGTGCTCACAAATGGGGTCTCCATAGGCGCCTTGCATCTCCCACTGGAGCAGACAACACATACTAGTTCAGAAGTGTTTTCTTTGTTCCCTTACTTATGCCAAGCACATTAATCTTGATGCAAAACAAATTAAAATGTTGTCATCTATACTGGGACAGTTGCGGGGCAGGGATGTCTGTACAATGTATATAGACACCTCTGTTTAGGGTGTGCTTTGTTACCTGGAATAAACTAGTTGCAGTTTCTTGATCTACAGTACAGGATCCAGCTGTTGTGTAACTCTGGAAAAACCTTCTGCTCTTACACAACGTTGCTTGGTATCACCCCCATCTGTGATCCAACTGTGCAATCAAAGCTGTGCTGCGAGCACGAGTGCGTTTGTGCACCGCACATCCCTCTTCCTGCCCGCCTGTGTGCAGCAAACACCGCTTGCTTATTTGGGCAAACAGGGAACAATCCTCTTTTTCCCGCAGACTGTGAGGGAACTGAGGTCAGAAGCTGAAGCGGGTTCGTGACAATGGTGATTTTGGTTTGAACTGCACACGTGGACGCTGTTTTACTCACAGGAAGAACAACCAGCCCTTGCCCCAAAGTACCAAACAGCCACACGTCCCCTGCCCAAAATGAGTCTTGCAAATGAAAATGTGGCTTCTGGGCCAGCTCTGCTTTCCACTCTTGATGTTTCCCATCTGGGATTCATAAACCCTGGGTCATTCCCATTTATGTCACAGGAAAAGAGGAAGAGAAATCCTGCTCCCACCGGCCACACGCAAGCACTGGCCAACCTTTGTACCTGGGGTCAGCAGAGGTATCGCCATGCAAGAGGTTTTGCTCCACCTGCAGAAGGATGTGGGTCAGGTGCTACTGTCCATGAGCACGTGGGGTCACTGGTGCTGCCCAGGGCTGTGGGACAGAGCAAGTGCCAGCTCTGCTGTGGCCTTCACTGGGGGGGGGGAATGCGCAGTCTGATAATATAAGGGTTTTTTACTCTCATCAACCTCAAAACTCTTTCTTTTATTGGAAAAAAAAAAAAAAAAAGGAGGGGACACCTAATTGATGTACTTTCTCCCACACATGCTGTGGATGTGCACATGAGGACGAAGAGCTGTGCGCGGAGGGGGGCTGTGTGTACCCTGCTGTCAGAGGCACCCAGCAGGCTCAGGGCTCTGGCACCAGTCACACAACCTGATGAGGCATTTCAGCTTCGTTGGAGCCCTTGGTTGCACCTCACCAGAGCCCACCCAGGGTCACTGACATTGGTGCCTCTCTTTACAGCCACCAACCTCTAGCTGTGATCAGTATCTCCAGGCACAGATGAAGTGTGGACACCAGCATGTGGCAACACAACTCCTTATAAGGACCCCCAGAGAAGACCAATAAAGATCAGAGCTCATCATTTTACAAACACGTAGGGACCAGTCCCCATCCCAGAGCTCTTGCAACACCTCACGGGCAGCAGTGAAGGAGAGAAGCCCTGGCAAATGTCTCCTAATGGTGTTTAAGTCCTCAGCTCCCAGTGAAATCAGAAGGCATAAGTTAGCCTGAAAGATCTGGCTTGAATGAAGCAGGACATGGTCACACTCCAAGTAGCACAGTGGTAGAGAAGACAACAATCCTAAATCTCCTGAATCCCAGCCTTGTGCTCTTTCTTCCCAAGTTCATGAGTGCTTAATCTTTGAGAAGCTTATGCTAAGATTTCCATGTTTGTTTAAAGTTTTAAAATGAAACCTAATCACCTGCAGGCAATCCTACATGGCTTTTATTTTTCAGACCCAGATGCAAAGCAACCTAAACCTGCTCTGCAGATCTGCTGACACAGAGGAGGTTAAATGCTATTTTGCTGGTCTTCTAAAACCCCTTACTGATTTTTTCCTGGGTTCATGTAGGGTTCACAAGTGAGAGTGTTGGTCCTCCGAGTATGACTGTCCATTTTAAGTGCCACTTTCTGCATTAAAGGACAGGCTGCCAAAAGGGCAATACGGACAGTAATGCTGAAGGGCTTGCTCGTGGCCCAGATCCCCACCAGCTTCATTTGAAATATGTTTTTCACCTGCTATAGTTAAAGCATCACAGAGGGTGGTGTGGAGGTCGCAGCCATTTTAACCAAGCATGGTGCTGTTGGCTTCAGAGAGTGATGAATCCAGAGCAGTTGGCTTCTGTGAGTGGCAGAGGGGAAGGACCTACTTCCTTTTGGACCAGCTGTGCCACCTTGGTTTGTAATTGCCTGATTGGTCTTGACACCAAGAGGTCAGACTCTGTCCCCAAGGTGTGGATACAGAGCCACTGCACGAGCCACAGGCACCCTCTGGGCACCAAAGCCGTGGAGCTAGGGCCACATTTTGGAGATGTGGGAGCAGGATTCCCACCAACACCAGCTGTAGGCAGAGGCACCCACACGTGGTTGTCGGTGTCACTGTCTGGGAAAAAGGACTGCCACAGAAAGGAGACCGAGGAGCTGAGCTCAGGTGTGGACCTTGATCATCCACAGAGCTGGAACACGTGGATTAACTGCCTGATAACCCTGTCAGCCACATCTGCTGGAGGTGCTGCCTGGCTTCCAAGCCACCACCTGGCTCTTGGTTGTGGCTTTGTCAGAAATCTCCTTCTTTGAAATAGAGCACAGAAAGTGGAACAGCAAAGGGAAAGAGAGTAACGTACTGAAAGAAAAGATGCTGCACAAAGAGCTTCACTGGCAACTTCAACATAAATGAGGGGTATCTGGTAGTACTACCAGAAGTGAGTACTACCAGAAGGAAGTGAAAATGGGGTCTTATTACAAGAGATGTTGGACAAGGGTGATTACACTTCCAGTTGCCTGCGTGACAAGTATACATATAAATGAAACAAAAAAATCAGGTATACCTATAAACAAAACATAGAATCATACAATAAATAGGGTCAGAAGGGACTGTCTGGCCCAATCCCTACCCAAAGCACAGCCAGCTTTAAAGTCAGAGTAAGCCTTTGTTGGGAGAGCTTTGCACATCCCTGCAGGAGACAATTTGACCACCAACCCTGTGAAAGTTGTTTGCTAATGTTTAATTGGGATTTCCTTGTATATAACTTCTGTTTGGTGCTTCTCATCCTTTTACTGTGCACTCCCAAGATGAGTCTGGCTCTGTGTTTCCTGCAAGATAGTGTCAGACAGCAGTAAGGTCTCCTTTCAGCCCTCTCTTCTTCAGGCTGGACAAACCCAGCTCTCTTTTCCTCTCCTGGTATGCCACATACTTCTGTTGGACTTGCTCTGGTACCAAGGACCCTACAACTGGACACGGCACACTTAGATGTGGCTTCACAAATGCTTTATGTTTTCTTCCAGAGAGGCTGAAAATTTGTTTGGTTTGGTTATACTCTAGGTTCTCTAAATTTGAGAGGTCTTGCTTTTCCTGTTTAAATACGCTACTGACTAATGCTGGACATGATACTCAGAAGGATCCTTCAGCTGACCCCATGTGGCTGCTCCCTTCTTAGCTGGTTTCTAATTGTCAGAGCAGGGAGGCTACCAAACAACCTTTTATTGAGAGAAGTAGGACAAAATCCAGCCTAATTGCCACGCTAGCAGAGTGAGGGCAGTCTGGAACAGAAGTCTACAGCGAGCTGTGGGTGACGGCAGAGGTTGCAAGCCTTGCATGGGAGTCTAATGATGTCTCTTAAGCCCCTACATTCCTCTTCACCGTTTTAAAATGCAAAACCTGTGCTTGCCCTTACCTCAGTGCCTGCAGAGAGAGCACAGCCTGCGGCAGCGATCTCGGGCCACACTTTGGTTCCACTCCTCTTTTCCTCCAAATGTGCGGAGTCGCGCCAGGCGAGCCAGGCCTCTTCTCGCACCCCGCTCTCCTTGCCCCTCCAGGCACGGGCACTGCTCCCACATGCATCCTCTCTCTTCCACAAGGTTCATTTTTCCCCATGGTCTGACTTACACCTCCTTTTTTTTTTCCTTTTGTAGCAAGCTCCACCTTGGCTCTGCGAGAGTGACACAGGCTTCAGCCCAGCAGGATGCATGGTCCAGTTTTCCCCACATGTTTCCTTCAGGGTGGCCTCCATGCATTGGGAAAACACTGCAGTAAAAGCTGACCAGGACTGAAGGCTGAGCTGGCTTTTATTCTGGTAAATAATCAGGCCGCATAAACGCTATTAGACACAATCAGTTGCATGATCTCTGCAGGCAAGTTCTTCAGTAAGGAGGGCAAAGCCTCCAGTGCTCTGCTTCATGGCAGAGCCAGAGCTTTGGCATTCCTCGGCCAAGTCCTATCGCATTTGGGGCAAACACGTTTGCCTCTGGGCAGGGAGCAGGGGTGAGCAGGGCAGGGGCACTGCAGCCAGCTTTGCAAAGCCCGGCTTGTTCCTCTGTACCCTTCCCCCGGGACTCTCTGCCTCCATCCATCCATCCATCCCTCCCTCCCTGCGGGTCTGGGGCAAGCCGAGGCACGTGGCCAGCCTCTGGAGCAGGAGCCAGTGCACACCAGCAGTTTTCAGCCTCAGGATGTTTCCCTTTGAACAGCTTGACAGCAAAAGCTTTCATCCTGGAGAAGACTGACTTGCATCTGCGGCTCGTCTGCCCACGTTACTGGGATTTGCACACCAGGGGCTAAAACCTGGCTTTGGCTTTAAGGTCGAGGGCTTGAGTGGGGTGGAGCTCCGAGGTGGCCTTTGCCCCGGCTTCAAACCCCCTGCCTGAAAGGTCTCACAGGGCAGCCCCGGATATATGGGATGCCTTATAGCTGAATTGCACCTTGGCAAAGCTGCTCAGTATTCATCCTTCGGGGCCAGTTGCTGGCTATCATACAGAGCAGGGGCAATTCATGAGGAAGAAAAGGCATCTTTTTGAAAAATAAAGTGGTTTGGGTTTTTTTTCCCTTCCAAGAAGCCTGCGAGGCAGAGTGACAGGATGCATGAAGAGAACATTTATGCAGACGAGCAGTGTGGCCTATTTAAGAGCAAAGTGAAAGAGCAATTATTCTGCAGCTCCATTCTAATGTTAACCAAAAATAAAAAATGTCGAGACTCAGCAAAAGGACCACACGCAGCCAAGGAAGCAGCACTGGCAGTGGGGGGGGGTTACACTGGCAAAGGGTCCCTGAGTGGGAAGCAATTGAATGCTGAGGCTCCCACTCACAAAATCACCAGCCCAGGGTTTGCAGGAGCAATTGCCATGAGTAAGAGCGTTAAAACCCCTCTGCGAGGCAGGCTGGAGGCAGTATGGGAATAAAGCCAATTACTCTTGTACTCATTTCCCCATCCAGGAAGCCAGGGCTAACTCTGCCCTCTCTTTCTGGCCAGCCTTGCGCCTCAGACAAGGCACGTGGCAAAGCTGCCTGTACGTTCTGTAGGCACAATGCAGCAGCTCTTAGGAAAAGACTTTGGAAGCCTTTGCAGAAGCTACCACCAATTTAAGATAAGGGAGAGCCGTCAGTTTTGCCTACAAAACAGCTATTTTCTCTTTTTTTATTTGGATGCTTAAAGGAGCTTTTATTTATCCAGGTTTTAGAGAGGGCAAGAGGAGACTAAGCTTAAGGTACAAGGGTACCTGATCTGTTACACAGGTTTCTGAGCAGAAACCTCACCAAGATGAACAAGAGCATCTCACACAGTGTCAAAACACCTGCAAATTTCAGCACAGGTGGCCCTCCATCCCCACTTCCACCCTCCACTCTCTGCAGTGGTGATGCACAGTGGAATACCCTGGTCCTGTGTGTGTTTTAAGAATCACTAAAAAGTGGTTCTTAAAAATTGACCTGCACTTGAGAACTCTGAGGCCCTCGGAAGCAGATTCCCAGAGTAGCCTGCTGAATAGCTCCCAGATAGATTAAAGTTAGCTCTCCTGAAGTCCAGGGTAGCAACTCTGCTCTCCTTTTTTCTCATTACACTGAGAAACAAAGCCAACCATTTCGTCATCACTGTGGCCCACCACCACATCCCCCACGAGTCTCTCTCATGCACCTTTGGGCAGAGGGGTCAGCTGCGTGCGGCCAAGCTCCATTGTCAGCCCCATCCTACAGCCATCAAACCGGCTGGATTCAGGAGCATGGATGTAACCCTGGGCTCCTGACACCAGCTGGATGCATTTCTCCTGGAGCAAATGCCTGCTGCAGACGAGAGGATTTACACTTTCAGCTCCACACTGCTGTTTACAATCAGTGCGATGGGGGACAAAAGCACCTCTGTGTCTCACAGAGGCATGGAAGTAATTATAAAGAGAATTCTTAAGTGCTCAGATAACTCGAATCTTAAGACCCATCTACACAGCATAGCCACCTCCTTGAGTCATGCTCTGTAAACTCAGGAAGAGAAGCAAAAAAGCCCCATGCCGCAAACATCCCCACAGCTGGATACTGAGGGAATAGGACATTTCCCTCTGAGCAGGACAGGGAGTGATGCACACGGCTGCATTCACCCTTTCTCCAGGGACATGTTCAGAGCAAAGGAAAAAGCACTAGCAAGAGAAAGGGGAGTGCACAGCACCAGAGGGAGAGAAGAGCCCCATCAGAAGCAGTGGTGCCAAGCTCAGCTATCAGACTCCAGCAGGTGTGCCTCCATTTGCATGCGATTCCATTTGTAGGTAGTACAACTGAGGGAAAAATTGATAAAAATAGATAAAATTGGTAATCAGTTGATAATTTTTCCGGTTGGTCCCCCGTAAAGGGCATGCAGGAAGAACCTCCTTCAGCTGCCAGCACCTGGGTCTCTGACTGCCACCAGAGCCACCCACAGCTACTTGTGGCAGCAATGCAGAGATAGAAAATAAGGTTCAAGACATACAAGAGACATCCACATGGCTGAAGAGGCAGCTGGAGGCCTGCTGGGATGTACCAAGGTTTCTCAAATGATGCTAGACAACTACACCTGGGCTCTTTGAATCAAGGCCCCTGTCTACAGTAATAACAGAGCATTAAGTAGGACAGGAGGAGACAGCAGCTTATCAAGGAATCACAATGATGAATCTCAAAGAGGGGTGTCCTATAGTTCTTGTTTTGCCTGCTTAAAGAGGACATTTGTATCAGTGGTGGGAATGAAAGGCCACAAGCTGAAGCACAGTCCTGTGGGACATCTAAGACCCAGCAGCACTGGCTGGGTTGGGGCAGGAGATGGAGACACATTTCCACCTCACCAGCACTCACTGGGAGCTGCTGGAGACACAGGATCACAGAATATTCTGAGTTGGAAGGGACCCAGGAGAATCAGAGGCACACAAACAAAAACCTTGAAGGCAGGGACAGGGAAGGAGTTTGGCTTGTGATTTGTCTGCATACATTAATCTGGAAGCTTTTTGCTGCTGTTCTCTTTTCAGCTGGCACTTCAGCGTGAGGATGTGAAATTTTAGAGGAAAGGAGAAGCCCTCTCAGCCTACCTTCAAACCACAAGTTGTGGCTTTGTTTAAAACAGAAGAAAGAGATAAGCCTGGCAAGGAAAGACAACCTCAACCCGCAACGGTGGTAGTGGCTTCAGAGGTCCTTTAGCCCGAGCAGATGCCCCATATACCTCAGAGAGGACAAGAAGCCAGTTTCCAGGCAGAGGAAGCAGGACAAGGGCACTGCTGAGCCACGGAGGTCCACCTGTTATGCTGGGTGAGATTTCCACCAGTGCTCGTGTCCAAGCCTGTGTTTCTCCTGGGCTGTAGCACAGCCAAGTTCAGCCCTGCTTTGGCCCTTGGGCAGCAGAAGGATCCAGAACACACATTCACTTCCACCGTGTGCCATGCCAGTCTAGAGCTCAGCCACCCTCCTGCCACCCACTTAGCTCCAGTGACCACTGAAGTGACCACCTTGCCTACACCTGAGTTTCCACCTAAATTCCACAAGGGACAGAAACCACAGCAACTCTCCTGTCCAATGCCCTATGTCCTGGACATGGGCAGGCCTTGTCTCCCCACTGCAGCTGATGCTCCCCACGGGTGTGAAGACAAGGCCAATCTGCTTGATGCTCAGAAGAAATTGAATCTGCAGAGAGAGTTTGTCTCCAGCTACATTTTCTGAACTTTTAAAGCCCTTTGAGTCGAAACATGACATTATACAAACAGAACATGATGCTATAATAAACAACATAGGATGAAAATACATAAACTAATTAAAAGAGAAATAACTTACAGCCTGTGAAACCCAAAACAACAGGATGGAGCAAGATCTTTGTGGACACACTGAGGCAGACAAACAGCAGCATATGAGACTCACAAGGAGATGAAATGGAGGGAAACCACAGGAAAAATGGCATAACCAGGGAAGAGAAAGTATTGTCCAACTCACCCAGCAGCACGCCTGGAAGCAGGGCTTTTGGGGCTGATCCCATTGCCTCACTGTGAGAGAAGTGAGGCAAGAACATGGGAAGTGGTAGTACAGTACAGTTTGTGGCCAAAAATTAGATGAGACCCAACAGAGGCAGCACAATGGAAGTGGAGAAGAAGGGAAAAATGACCTTTTTCATTTGGATAAGTCTGCCCAGCTGAGCCCAGGTTGCTCCTCACAGGTGCTATTGCACACCCCGCTGGCAAGAGCCCAGCCAGAGCTACTCTGCTCTCCACAGACAAAACAAAGGGCAGGCAAAGCCCTAGACTGGGAACAAGGAGCCTGTAGGATTGGAACTCCCTGGAAATAAACCAACCACTGCTCAATGCATTTGCATTCACGTTTGTGAGGCAGCACCACAGGATGATTGCTGCTCCTTGTCTCAGGGAGGGAAAAGTAACATTTTAGACCTCGAGTGCTGACAAGTGCAGGCAAGTGAGTTTTTAGCTGAGACTACAGTATCTGTAAATTAGAGAAATCTATTTTGCTTTCTTTGATAAGGCAACTGCAGTCTGATGCTGAATCTGCCCTCTTTCACCTGTCCCTGCTGCCTCAGGCACACGATGTAATAACTTATTTTAATAGGTCTCAAGTGAGCAGTGAAATCCATAACCACACAGTTTGATGGCTTCCTCACTGCTGCAAAAACACTTGTGTGGAAGTGTGGCTGCAAAGCCCTGTTTGTTTCGCTGGAGGGCCCCAGCCGGCTCAGCCAGCACCAGGTTCCTTTGGCTCTCCATTTGTTGCATGACAGAAATCAGTTCCAGAGTACCTGGGACTGAATTTGAACCTGAACCAGCCTTAAATACACAGTATTTAGTGACTCTATTGGCTACATTTTAGTCCGAGTCTTTCCATCTCTTCTTCCCTCTCCCCAGCTATGTTTTGCTCTTTGGCCTTGCTGCAATTGTCAAGCACTTGAAATGGTGTCTCTGCAAACTGGGTGACCTCCATCTTCATTTGCCACCTGCTGTTTTTCAGTCCACAGCCAATAGAGAACTCATGAGAAGGAAACCATGAGTTACCTGGGAGGGGTTTTAAGACAGCACATTGCAGAAGGGACTTCACCTGAGAGGAAGAGGTGCTTGCCAGGGGGATGCAGGACAGTGAGGCTGCCCCACAAGGGAGAGGGAGCCCGGCCTCCCCACAGCCCCCCAGCAGAGCCAGCAGCTGGACACAGGTCCATCAATAGCCCCAGCCCAAGAGCAGCAATGGGGCAGGTCCAAGGACCACCCAGGGGTCTGGGCAGGAGCAGCAGGAGAGGGAGGCACCCAAAATATGGGCCTGAGACCCACCTGGGAAGACCTGGCCAGCACTTAGCTGGGATGAGGCACACAGACAGCACTGACCGAGCAGCACCAAAGCCCCTGGCTGAGCTGAACTGGGGCTGCTGAGCCCAGGAGAGGCTGGGCAGGCTCATTAAGGCCCATTAGTGCTCCCAAGGCCCAGCTGTTCATTTCTGCATCAGCTTTGGCTTGTTTTCCCCTCATCCTTTGCCGAGCAGCCACCCCGCTGGTGCTCTGCTCTGCGCAGCTCAGCTCCCACTCGGTGATGGCGCAGGCAGCTGCGGTGGCTCCCCCACCATCCCTCCCTCTCCTGCCTTTAAACTCTCACATTTCCTTGTATCAAAGGCACGGCCAGCTGTAAAAATAATATCCTGGCATGGATGGAACAATACGGCACAATACACAAACACCTAAGCAGAGCAAAGCAAGGCTGCGTGCAGCTCGAGAGAGCGTTTGAAGCAAAATTAATTTTGTTTAATTTTATTAAAGCACCAAGGGCGCTTCCCAGCTTTTAAGTGGCAACAGGAGGAGCCTGGCATGTCCCTCCATCAGAGGCAGACGGGAAGAGCTCACGGACCAAAGGGAAGAGAGCATATGGAATGTGTTACCCATGTCTGTCATTGAAGTAAGGAGCTTTAAAGAGTTCAGAAGGAAACTAGATACATTTCCAAACAAAAAAAGGCTGAAAAATACGGGGTGAGTGACAATGCCCAGTGGGGAGGAGAGAGGGCTCCCATCGCCTTCCCTCTGACTGAGAAAGCCTGAAGCACTAAAATCTTTTGAATATGGAAGTTGTCTAAAACTGGTTAAAGATGTGCACTGAAGAGCTGAAAGATGAAACTTTAAGGCATTAATCAAGAAGGGGTTTTTGGGAAATAAAAAAAGTAAGGGCCCGAATAAATGATTAAACTTTCTAGGTGCCCATGCTCCAGCTATAAACACCATTGGAAATGTTGGGCTGGCTTTACCTACTGCGTCCCAACCCAGGCTCTACTTGCTTGCAAGAAGACCACTGGCTCAGTGCTTTTAAAATAGATCAAAAAGCAGAAACAATTGAAGTTTATAAATGAAGCTTTGGCAGCACAGACCATCAGCAAGCAGTCCTGGCCCCCCGTGGCTCCTCATCACAGCACCCACTCCTCTGCCAGCAGGATGCTCTCTCCCACCCATGCGCAAATCAAAACCTGCTCTCAAGTGCTGTGTGTGTCACCTGCCACTGCCCAGGAGGTGGCATCCCCCTGCCCGAGGGGGTCCCAGGTGCTCTGGAAAGAGCAGGGAGGTGAGGGCAGATCACGAGCTAAATGCAGGTTGAGATGTACTCTGCCAGCCACAGGATGGTCCCTGCTGAGGTGAACTGAACACCTCCTGCTTCTGTTGTCTTTGCTGATGGGGCTGTTGATGCAAATGAAAACACAGCTCACACAGGTACCTGAAAAAGCTTCAGAAATTGAACATCAGCATTCTCTTTCTTCAAGCTCCCGTGCCAGGTTTTAGGCAGCAGTCCCTGCATCCCGAGCCCAAAGGCAGAGTGCTGATCAGGGGATGAGTGCCCTGCTCCTGCCAACCTACCAGGTCTGCACTGGGCAGTGAAGCCCAGCACCTTCCCACCAGTTGTCCCATGCAGGCAGCGGCATTAGGAACCTGCTGGCAATAGATGGCAATAAAAGCATTACAATATTCCCTTCCACAGTCAAGAACAAAACTCAGGAAAGTGCTGTTGTTAGTCTCCAGCAACTTGGCTAGACATCTCTGGCTTGGACAAAGTGACAGCTTTGTCACCTCAGGGCAGCTGCTTTTCCCAGTGGTGCTGGAGGCATGACAACCTTTGGGAATCAAGCTTTAGTTGTAGAGTATCCAAGCACATTTGCTTTCCTGTCTAACTCTCAATTAACATCCCATTCTTAGCTTCCTCCAACTAAGAATATGCTAGAAATGCAATATCCTTCCTCAGAAAGGAAGGAGAATGTGGTTTCAGTGTGCAGTGCAAAGTCCCAGCTCCCATTTAGCTGTCTTTGCAGTGGCAGGTATTGGCACAGGCTCACACTCTGGTAGCTACCCCCTAGCACTGGTTATTTTATTTTGAGTTAGCAAGTTGTACTATCATTTGGGAGTTTGCATATCACAAATTAAAGCATTTCAAATGGCCCTCCAAGTCCTTCATAACAATGTTTAAGCCATGAACCATAACATTACAGTCTCTGACACCTTCATCATGTGCATGGTTTTAGCACATGGGAAAGAGACTTAGAAAGGCTAACCAGAGCAAAAGTGAGATGAAAAAAAACCAGGCAAACACATAAATGAGAAATGGAAAACAAATCAAAGGGAGACCACACCCAGAAGAGTGTCTTAGCTAGCTCTGTGTAGCCAAAACATTTATGAACACTGTAAGGTTTTAAATGTATTGTTCTAGTCTGTCCCATGGCCACATAACTCAGCCCTATGCAGATTGCTGGAAGGGCCCATCTCCTCTCTTATGTGTCTGATCTGGTCAACTGCACTGTGGTGACATGCAGAATTCAGCTGGTTTTGTACCAAATTGATGCAGTTGCTCTTTGAATTTCTGTGCTATGAAATTGATCTGAGCTGCGGTAAGAAATCAAGTGATGTGTGGAAATTGTCTCACCACAATGCCTGCTCCTATTTTTTTTGGTGGTGCTGTTGCTTTCCCCTGCCCTCCTCTCCTCATGTTACTGCTCATCTGTGATCTTTTTTTTGTATGCTGACAGAGGCCAGGATTTACATGCCTGGTTTGAAATACCCAGGAGTCCTTGTCTAGATGTACCTCAGAGCCAATCTGGTCTTAAAGGAGCAATTAAAGTAAGTCCCACGATGCTTTCATCCAGAAGTCTTGCCACTACTAAGCTGTCTGCTCTTTTGCTGGGACATGTGCATATCCTGTAAAAAACATCTTAAAGAAAGGCAAGGAGCATTCTGATAGCAACACAATTGCTTTTACACATTGTATTTACTCAGCCTAGACATGCCATCAGTTTCAAATCATAGTTTCAGTCAAAACAAGAAAAAATCTGAAGCTGTTGAAATGGCATCAAGCTACAAATTATGTAAAATAAGACTATTTTAATGTAATATTTTATTATATAAATTATACTTTATTATGTATCACATATTTTTTTTTCTAAGAAGTTCCTAAGCAGTATTTTAATACCAAAGCTAAGTGGCAAGTAAGCTTTTTAAAGCAACAATCCCCATCTTTCCAAAGTCACACCAATGAGAATTGGTAAGAGTTAATTCTTATCTTTGTATCCGTCTTCAACATCCTCTGCCTCAGGAAAAAAAACATACTTTAAAAGTCAATAAAAAATGGACATTTTAGATCAGAGGAAAGTTCTAAGATGAATGCACAAGTGGTTAAGATACAGCTTTCCTTTTACCAAGTTCAGCACTTTTTTCAGCCTGTGCTCTTGTACCTTGTGCTGTTGACTAATTCATATAACAGTGACCCTTTACACCAGTCAGGGAAGACATATCAATAGTAAAAACAATAGTTTTATTATGTTCTGTCTCTTGGGCAAAATGTTCCTGAGCATGCGATACTCCAGATAAATGTCTGATCTGTGGACCTTCAGGCTAAGTAGAGAGAGATAAGAGACATTATCCTCAAAGATAACCAGACTGCCTCAGGAATTACTCTCAAAAAAAAAAAAAAANNNNAAAAAAAAAAAAAAAAGCTCCACAGTGCTCAGAAAGCATTCCTCATTGTATGAATGCAAGTATCTAGAACCATTTTAATCCTCAATAGTTCTTAAGACACAGCTTTCACATCTGGCTGCAGTTCTCTGGGTCTTCAATATTCATTATGACACCTGGGCTATTTTAGCTCTGGTTTGGGTTGCAAGGGACCTTTAAAGGTCATCTAATCCAACCTCCCTGCAAGGAGCAGGGACACCTTCCACTACATCAGATTGCTCAGAGCCCCATCCAACCTGACTTTGAATGTTTCCTGGGATGGGGTACCTACCTCCTCTCCGGGCATCCCATGCCAGTGTTTTGCCACCCACATAGTAAAGAATTTCTTCCTAAGATCTAATCTAAATCATCCTTTTTTTTTAGTTTAAAACCACCTTCCTGGTAGGCACCCTTAAGTATAAGAGGCCACAATAACATCTCCCCAGAGCCTTCTTTTGTCCAGGCTGAACAACCCCAGTTTTCCCAGCCTTTCCTCATAGGAGAGGCACTCCAGCCCTCTGATCATCTTTCACGGCCCTTCTCTGGACTAACTCCAGCAGGTCCACGTCCTTCTTATGTTGGGGAGCTGTCCCAGAGCTGGACACAGTACTCCAGCTGGGATCTCACCACAGAGGAGTAGAGGGGGAGAATCACCTCCCTCAACCTGCTGGCCACACAGTTACCATGCTTATTTTTTTTGAGAGACAACAAGTAGTATGCTCATCATGTGAGAAAATATATAAACATGAGAAAACTCAGCAGAAACGAGGATTACAAAATCACAAGTCAAAGCTTACTTAGAGGGCATGAAGATGCTAAAACCAAGTTAAGCTGAAGCATCTGAGATTACCTCAGTTGTTAAAGTATGGTGCCAATAACACCAAGGTCGTGGGTTTTGATTATTTAAGAGTTGGACTTGATGATCCTTGTGGGGTCCTTCCAACTCAGAAAACTCTGTGATTTCTGTCATCTTACGTGGAAGATCAGAAGTTCCCATGTATTCCACTGGTGGAGTTATGCTGCCACCTATTGTGAGGATGAACCCGACACTCGTTATTTTGCTAGGCAACATGTTTGCAATAATTACCACTTGTCTTTTTCTCTTTTTTGTATTAGAAGTACTTTCTTCTGAAATATCTGCTACTGATCAGCGATGGTGAGAGGCTGCAGGCCTCTCAGTAGGTGGCCTTTCAGCCTGAGCAAATATAAGTGTTCATTATTCTTTATTCATTATTTATATTTTATTTATTCATTATATCATATCATATCATTTATTATTCATTATTAGAGATCATAATTCTGATCTCTAATTACCACAATGTACAGTTTAATTTGGCTCTGTCTGATGCTGTCAGCTCAAAAGCTGGTCCAAAACGAGAACCCTGTTTCTCTACTCAGATCAGTGGTCGAGGAATGCAGCCATGGGCAGAGAGGCAATGTGCTCCCCCGGCATAATGCTCCGAGATGTGCTTTTCCTTCCTCCCTCATGGAAGGAGCACAGAACTCCTTCCTTGTTAGTTCCACAAAACTGAGACAGCACTTGAGCTATAGTATAAACACATGGCTGTGCCTTTAGGACACCTCTTCTTCCCCCCAAGCACAAGGGCAGCCCACATGCCCTTTATATCAATTGTGCCCAACTCCAGCAGCTGCAGTTACCAGCCCTGAGCAGAACACTCTTGTTGCCCAAAGCTACTTTTTTGTGTGCACAGAATCTAGGCAAACTCATTTCAGAAGAGCAGCCTCAGGAGTCCCAGGCCAGCACACCTCCAGAGGTTCACAACATAAGCAAAACTGAAAAAAATTACAATGGTACTTCTGCCTCTCTAAAACTCAAGTAGCTTGGCACCAGTCATGTTCTGCTGTTCTCAATGTACCTTTCCCCACCTTTTTACTTCCCCTCTGCCTTAGCACAACACAGAGATGCTCTGTTCCTTCACTTCTCCAGTAGTATCAGCTAAGCCAAGACCTAGGCACTAGGCCATCCCTGCCACCTTAAGGTCGCTGAGCTGGGAAAATGAGGCCATCTGTTCAGCCACAGCAAGCAGCGTGCATCATCGCACTCCCCTGTGCTCCCTCCTTCCAATCCTCCCCATGCCTGCCTCATCATTCATTTTGCCTTCCAGCTTTGGGAACCAAATGGTTCCAAGCCAGAGCAGCACTGCAAACCAGGAGCAGTGCAGTACTCAGGAGTCACTCCTGGACAGCTTGGCTAGCTGCTCAGGCCAACCAGCTAGTGGGATTTTCTCATTTATCTTTCGGGCATTCGGCAGCTTCCAAGCCACTCAGCGGGAGAGAGAATCTCTGGAGCTGCAGCTGGAGTGAAACCTGATTGCACAGACAGCAGTGGTGCAGCCAGAGAGGACAGCCAGGTACAAGTGCTGTCAGGTCTCCAGCAAAACAAGCACCAGAAGCATGAGGTGCTTCTGCTGTTTGCTGTGCCACCAGGTACATATTTTTACACTTTTGAATTGAGTCCAGCCAGGATCTGTCAAGGTCAGGGCTGCTTGCAGCATAGAGGCAAACAAGTGTACCAGCAGCTCAAGATGGCACTGTAAGTAGCAGATGGCATTTTCAGAGTAACATCACAATTTACTAACTCCTTCAACAGGTGTTTGCACTCCCTTGCATCCAGGGAAGGGACACGGGGCACTTGCAGCAATGGAATCTGTGTGGTGGTGTCTGTGTGACTCCTGGGTTCAATACCCCACCACGATTATGAGAATTGCCTGAAAAAGAGAGGTTGGGTTCATGGGCAACTTTCAGCCTCCTCATCACCTCAACTGGTTTCTCCAGAAGGAGGTTGTTCTGGGGAGTAATCTAGGATTAAAATGCATGATAGTTTGTGGTCCTTGGCTCCACAGACAAGCTGCAGCTAAGCAGTAGGAATTAGAAACACTGTCTTTACAGCAGAGTGAGATGAGAATCCTCAGTACCTTTCTCTTCCCAAGTACAACCCAAGCACATCCAGCCACTGCATTCCTATCAGACCCTTCAATTGCCCTGCAGTTGGGCAAACTTTTCTAAGCTTCTTCCCTACTCCCAACAACTCCTGTTGCCCTTCCCTCTATTTTAGAAATAGAAGATCTCACTTCCTGGTCACTACATGAATAGGTGATATATTATTTGCATGGCAGGAAAAAAAAAAAAAAGCAGCATGTTTAACTCGGCTTTTAGCCCAAATCCAGGAGCTGTCAGGTTAGGATAGGCTTACCTGTTCTGAAAGAGCTGAGGTCCAAGTCCTGGGTCTATCACACAAGGACGACCTGTTTCTACCAAGAGATCTACTACATCTTAAAGAAGTTTAAATCAACTTGACTTCAGTCAAGTTCAACAGTATCTTGACTTCAGACACAAGACTGATCTCAGTTTAAGTCAAATACTCTTGGCTGTGTCTCAAAAGTGACAAATTCCAACCAGAATGGTAGCTTGCCAGAACTCTCCACGATCCAATCCCTATACTCAGCAGTAGTGATTCATCATTCTCAGTGATAAAGGACAGTACTTGCACACAGGTACTTTTTTTCTTTTTTTTATTGCTGTTAATTCAAGGAAAAAGGTTGCATAAAATCCAATCTCTTCTAGAAATATAAGTGACCTTTCCAGTACATTTCAAATATCAAAGTATATGGTAAACATACAAATAAAGAGAAGGTAACATACCTCCTATTTACAGTACAGTATTTTAAATCATAAAATAAGTTCCATAAAGTACAACTGGCAGGTAATTCACAATACAAGTCCATTGGTGGTTTAACACCCTCACTTCAACTCAAACGCAGTTCATTCATTTCAAGTGGTCCAAAAATACCCAGATCAAATAAAAATTTTAATCAAAATAATTTTCATTTACTACTTAAACTTTTTTTTTTTTTTTTAAATTAAAGCTTTCATCTACCTCCCTCCCCTTCCCCCCCTCCAAGAAAAAAGTTTCAAAATGTACACTGGTGCTATAAATATAAATGCTACCTATGAAGAAATGTAGTAATCAAGCTTTTTTTTTCTTCAAGTTTTTTGTTTGTTTAGCAATTTATTAGACGGCTGAACCAAAGATTGATTTTTATTTCATCCCTCTACCGGACACTAGGTCTGATTTTAAGAAAAAACATTTCTGCCATGAACTGTGAGGAATGCCAAACCCTATGGATATACAGTGGTAGTTGTTCATCGGTGTTGAATGCAGCAGTCAAAAACACACTCGTCTTCCAGATAACCTCAGTGCACTTTAGGAAATCAAATATTACCTGGAAGCAATTTAGTACATATATTGGCTTTTAAAAATAAAATAAAAAATACAGCAGCATTAAACTTACTTACTCATGATACTGACATGTTTAATACCATCTTAACACTCATTTCAATCTTTCACATTATACCGTAATTACGCATAGTGGTAAATTGTTATAAAATAGTGACTTCTCTATTTGGTAGACAGGTTCTAATACTAATACCTGACTATTTTGTAGAAAACCATAGCTTTTGTTCAGTTTGAAATAAAACATTTACATTCTAAGTACAATGCAACACTGTAATAGTTTAGGAAAAAAATATTCAATCAAGTAATGTTCATTCTGTGTTGACACGATGTAGAATAGCTTTAAAAAAGGAAAAAATGCTGTCAACTTTCATTACAAATGCAAACACACTGAGTACAACATTCATACCATTTTTTTCACCTTTGTTGCTGAACATACAGGCTAAAAAGCTACAAGGGAAGAAAAATCTGTCAATTTAAGCTCGTTCATTTTTCTAAATCTGTTCCAGTCCACACAGTTTCAGCCCCTTCCTGCTCTATGTATTTTCATTTGTTTGGGCCTCTCGAGAGCTGCGTATCTGTATTATTATCAGGTGTAGTACATGTACAGTATCCTGTTTTCCTTTGGACTCTGCTAATAGGATGTTTGAACATCTCCCCTCAATTCATGAGCATTAAATTTAGAGTACGGGCAGGGTCTGTATGAACTGCTAAACACTCATGCAAGTCCAACGAATCCACGTGGACAACCAGGGAAAGAAAAGAAAACAGCAGCATAAGGAGAACAGGGAGGGAGGGAAGAAGATTGGGGTGGGGAACATGACCAAGTTTCTTCTTTCACCATATGGCTGCTCCACCAGTGATGTCAGAGGTCAGAGGAATTTTTTTTTATAAACTGCAGTAAACATTGCACATGTCTCAAGTCTTCAGTGCAAAAGCATGGTTCGAATGCTCTGTCTGATTGTTTGGCTGTGTGTGTGAATTGCATGCATTACGCAAGCCTCTTGTAGAACCAGGAGGAGACCAGGGACTCAGCTTTCTTCTTTTGTACGGAACAGAGGTGCAAAAGCAATGAAAAACTCCAAAAGAATATAAAACCGGGAATGTCCCAAAACACAAGCCCAACCTCCCCCTCCCACACACACCTTCCCCCAATTTCCCAAGCTTCAGTTTAAGTAGGCAATGTTTACTTGTTTCAGTCTGCAGAATCCAAGGTATCATTGGAAGGGGGAGGGGGAGGTGCGTATCTCAGTCTGTAAGTGCCTAAAACAGGAAAGAGAACTACTAAGTCACTGCTCACAATTAAAATGGATTACAAAACCACTACAAGGTATCAAAATGGACATGCTCTTCAAAAGGCACTATCATCCTCCAGTCCTTTTAAAGTAGGTCCTCAGACTTTATCCTATTTTCTTTCATCCTCTCGCTAGAACTGCAAGTTTAAAAAAAGATACAGAGTGTAGATATAGGACTTGAGCTTTACTGGAAAAATGCAAAGAAAAGATGGTCCCCATTGAGTTTCATCTTTCCTGTTCTGGTCCAATCAAACTACTAAAGTCAGAACGGGAACAAGGGCAAGAATCAAAAATAGCTTATGCTTGATGCAAACCCTGCATTTTCCCCATTCTTCTGGATGGAGAGAGAAATGGAAGCTATTCCTTTTATATTTAGGTCCAATCGGTTTCTGCCTTTTTGCTGCAACTTGTCTGAAACATTAAATGTACTGCATGACGGGGCACAGAAGGATGGCTGATTGTGCAAAGGTAAGCCCTAGAAAACTTAAAATATTGAATGGCCAGTCTATTGTTTTTTCTTTCAATTCTCAGAAGTTTTAGGAACCCAAGGTCATATCATAGACATCTTTCACTTTTTGCCAACGAATTCTCTCAAAAAGCACCCCACTGAATGGGAATGGGAAAATTGAAACAACATGCAAGTTTCAACATAATGCCAAAACCAAACTGGTGAAAAAAGAATGACAATTTAGGACTGGTATCATTTGACTTTCCAGCTCTGAATCATACCCATTTTCAACTTCACGCTGTGAACCCCGTTCCCTTGCACTGTTCTACAAGATTTTCAGGCAGAGATAGGTACTTTGCAGTTTTAGAGCAGGTCACTAGTGCACAACCATTTACACAAAACATACACACGCACGCACACCTTTCTGCAAGACCAGAAACAGCACATTCAGAAAGGTAAAGAGAAACTGCTAAACTCAAAAGCAAGTCCGCTGGGAGTTATCATGATTACCTTGTTGACTGGCCTCCATGGATGACTGCTTACAGTCCTGCGCATAGTGTCCACTTACACCACAATTGTAACATGAAACGTTCCCATTCTTCTTGGGTCCCGACCCATTTGTGTTGGCAACTACGTTAGGTGCTGGATATACAGGATAGAACCTCCCAAATCCTGCCATCTGCTGCATACCATAGTTGGCTTGGCTCCCCATCACTGGGTCATGCATAAGCCCGTTTGCATACGGAGACTGAGGCAGGAAGAACGGAAGTTGTGTTCCATTGCTTTGATGTGCTTGATTGAGGTAGCTGCCATTGCAAAGTGATGGCAGAGTGAAGAAAGATGGAACTCTGTAGACTTGTCCATGAAGTGGGTTATGATAAAAATAGCTATTAATCTGAAGGCTGCCATTGGTCCCACAGCTACACCTACGTCCACAAGAACCACAAGGACCAGATCCCAACTGCTGTGGAGGTAACATTGTCCCGTTAGTGTTATTATTCCCAACAGCATTTATGTAGGATGTGCTGTCACTCTGTGCAGTGCTGTGTGTTAGAGCGGGGCTCGGGCTGGGGGCAGGACCTGGCGTGTGTGTCGGGATTGCAGGAGGAACAGTGGACTGGACCTGACCAACACCGAGGCCAGCGGACTGAGGTGGTGAGGAAGTTGCTCCAGTGCTCAGCACATTTGTATTCTGGTTGGGCAACACACTGGTAGCGTGAGGGCTGCCTGGCAAAGCGTACGAAGCTGGTGGAGGTGGTGGTGCTGCTGTGGAGAGACCGGCTGCTGGAAGAACTACCTTGAGATTGGTAGGCTGAGGGATTGCTCCTGGGTTTCCCTCAATGTGAGGCACCATTTGATTCAGTCCTACCACCTGGGACGCAGGTTTTGTGATGGGATCTGTAGTAGGAACTGGGGATCCTGGGAAACTACCTGGATTGTGGACTGGGATAAAGGCAGTATTTGGTGATCCAATACTTAAGTTTCCTGTCGGCTGCTGTGGTCCATTAACTGTGCAACTTTCTGATGATCCCTGTGGAGAGGGGATTTTCAACCTATGTATTGCCAAATGCAAAGCAGGGCTACCAGGCTGGACAGAATGTGGAAGGAAAGAGGATGGGACTGGCAAAGGGGAAGCCATCAGCTCAAGGCGTTTCTCAGGTTCACCAGAGGTCACTGGGCCCATTCCCGCAGGAGGGGAATTCGCAGACTCTCTCACTGGCGAGACAGCGACAGGTGTGGTAACCAGCATTCCCATCGTTTTACCATCTGCAGATATGGGTGGCGGGACAACTGCTTCAGGCTTTTGGGCAGCGCTGTGCATCACACAGTGTAAGGCAGGCATGAAGGAAATATGCTGAAACTTTGCATTCAAAGGATCTTCTGAAAGGCTCCCATTTTCATTATTCACTGAAGAGATCTGAGCAGACGATTTGTTCATATTTGATGAACTGACAGCACTGTAGCCTGTAAACCTGGTTGTATTTTGATTCCCAGAGTCCTCAGAATTGCTATCTGTATCTGTGGGGACAAAAGCATTTGTCAGTCAGAAGAATGAATCTAAGCAACAGAGAATCATGCCCTGGACTCATTTACCCATATAAAACCTATTGAGTTTGATGACATGAATGAGTTTTGTCTTCCCAAACTGCAACAACTTTGATATTCTTTTCATTCACCCAAATTAAGCTAGGACCATCTTCATGACTTGCCTATACCCACCTGCCCAACTAGCTACTGTTGTATATACACTGTAGCGTATATCTGCAAATGGGAAGAGTAGGAGACAGAGTAAATTAGGAATTTGCATCTGTCTAGAAAGACATTAACACAGCTGACTTAAATTTGGAAGGAGTGGCAAACTGTCAGTACAGAAAGACAGAGCTCCCGGACGTGCCACACATAATTTGATATAAACTCAGCCCCTTTCATGCCAAAGTTTTCCACATTATTGTACTGTGGAAATTTCTCAAGAGAGCTATACCACTGAGGCCAAAAAATTATTACATACATTTAGTAACCTAAAACTCAGTGGTATTTAAACAGTGCTAGAAGCCCTCGAACCGCCCAGTCATGAAATCCACCAAGCAAAATGTATTCTGTGGCTAGTTCAGAAAACTAAGTAGCTAATCACACTGAAAAACTAACTAAAATTAATGCAAGAAAGAGATCAGTATAGGAATAAAGGCATTCATGCACACTCTTCATAAATACAACCTCTGTCTTTTTCTTCTTCGCTATCAAAGCTTTCTCTCCCATCATGTCGTGGACTAGAAGGAGAACTGTAACTTTCAGATGATGTTTCTCCACATGTATCATGACCAGATCCTGCGTCCAAATTCAGATCTAAAAATAAGAAGTTGTCAGTTTTATTTTTGATCTCAGTGTATGGAAGTGAGGTTATTTTGGTTTTCTCACATCTCATGCTATTTGAGACTTTTGTCTGTTCCTACTTAATTGCATCTGTCCCCTGTATTTCTATCACTTCCACTCCCAGCACTCAGGACTGGTCTCATCCCTAAATTTGTGATGACCAAATCCTTGGTGTCAAAGAAGATGATACTGAAAATTGGTATTTATGTAAAGCAGTGAAAAGAATGATGATCCTTAATGATTCCTGTGATGTTTATACCAGACTGTACTACAACACTAATTTCCTCTGAATGGTAGCGATCCAACATTTCTGTTGGCAGACCTGCAGCGCTCCTCGGTGACACCAGTACAGGCAGAAAGCTAACTCAGCGGGACACGTCAAAACAATGCACCACTTCACAACTCACTCTTCTAGAACAGGCTTTAACCAAACTCTATCAACAAATCCTGTTTAAAGAAAAAAAGGTGAACTGAAAAAGTGGTAAATTGTTTTCTAAATTCTAAATGGATCACAGGACACTCATTTGCTGGAAACCAGCTTTCACGGTGGGTAGCTGCTACGGTTTGGCTTTCAAGTTCAGCCTCAGAGAGGAAGAAGAATGACAAATTCACCCTCTTTCAGAATCTATGACAGACATTACCTGGAAACCCCAGCCCTCAAAACCTTGGTTAGCAAAACTTCAGGACAAAAATTATAGCGCTGATTATTATAATAATAATTTATAAATAAAATATTTTTTTCCATTTTTTATTGCTACTGAAAATTTAACACGTTGAGATGGGTCATCAAAAAGCTGCCTGAATGCCTCAGTTTTTGAAATAATTCCCTAGATTAAACCCGTAATTGCTTAAATTATTTCAACAAGTAGTTTGAACATCTAATATAACCTGGAGCCTCAGTGTGAACCTGGGATCACTCAGAGCGGGACTCTAGAGTGCTACTCACAAAGTATCAAGCCTTAAAAGTTACTATTGTAACTAACTGATGCTTCAGACGAGCTCAAAATAGAGAGGAAAAAACGAAGAAAACACGATGCAGTTAAGAATTACAGACTCAAAATAGGGCATTTCAAATCAAGCCTGGATATATAAACCTAAGCAGAGATTCAGACTGCAACATGAATTTTTTTCCTTAGACTATGTCTCCAATAAGTATCTCAAAAGACATTTTGATGTTTATACGCGGGTTGAAAGCTCATCTCTGAGCAGGACTTAATGGCTTCCAGACTCGGTGGGTTACGGCTTCTTTTTGAACCAGCCAACAGTCACAAGGAGGTAGTTTCACATCTGTAGAGCGGTGGGTAGTGAGCAAACAGAACTCCTATGGAAAAGTATTCCCTATTAACTTTGAAGAATCAGAGAATCAACCAGGTTGGCAAAGACCTCTGAGACCAAGCCCAACCTATGCCTAACACCAACTTATCAACTAAATCATGGCACCAAGTGCCACATATCCAGTCTTTTTTTAAACACCTCCAGGGATGGTGACTGCACCACTTCCCTGGGCAGCCCATTCCAATGCCTGATCACTCCTTCTGTGATGAATTTTTTTCTAATGTCTTGCCTAAATTTCCCCTGGCACAGCTTAAGTCTGTGTCCTTTCATCCTGTTGCTGGTTGCCTGGGAGAAGAAAACAACCCCCACCTTAGTCTACAACCTCCTTTGAGGTGGTTGTAGAGCGCAATAAGGTCTCCCCTTCACGCACCACTGCTTCACCTCCTAAAGTCATCGTCAGTTCATGAAAGCTCAGTGCACTTTGCCTGACAACAAAAGCAGTAATCAGAAATGCACGCAGCAAAGCTCTGCTGTACAGTATGTTTTCTGTTTAACAGCCCTTAACTACAGCTTTCCAAAATTGTTCTAGTTTTGCTAAGTTTGTGGACTGTGAATTCTTAAAAGTTTTAGTCAAATGCTGTTTGTAGAAGGTAAAAACAACTGCCCATAAAACCCGTCAATAATTCAGAATGGGATCCAGCTGGAACTCTCCAAGGCAAGAAGCCATGAGAAGAAAGAATGAAAGCTTAATCAAGATTGTATCACAAGTGGAAGCAACAGAAAGACAAGGCACTTTTAAGAGTCCTTTCAACACTTATGCCAATTAGGTGGGGTAGAAAAAGGCAAACTCTTCGTCAATCTTCTGTCATGAGAACTACATATTAAAGACGCAAGGTTGCAACTGATACCGGGAATTTAGAAAACATCAAGATGGCAAAGACAATGGGTAGCACAGACCTTCAGAAATTTGTAATAAAGCTTGGAGACTCAGTTTACTAAAGGAACACAAATATAATTTTGTCTTACAACTGACTGAGGTACACAAGTCTCGGCCTAGACACTACATTTAGGATTATCCTAACCTGAAAACCCTGCTAGGGCAGCATACACAGTTCGGTGTTGTAAATCAGCGGTCACTTGGTTTAAACACTACAGTTCATCAATGGTTCATACCACAGGTTTTATACAGGTTCCTTGTGGGCCATTACACAACAGATGAAGAAACTAGTAGGCTGCAAAGAGAACACTAATGGCACGATGCTACATGTCCACACACTCAGACTGCTAAATTTCAGAAGAAATTTAGAAGTAGCCCAACAGTAGCTATTTCTGCAATTACTCCACCCCATAAGCCAACTTATGGAGACTTCACCAGTATTTTGCCACCTATGCACGAAGAGACACACCCCAAGCAATTGGATGCAGAAGACTGAGTCTAGTGTGTTCTACACAGCAGGTCAAAGCACAAATTAGACCGCCAATATGCTGACTTGCACAAGAACATTTTTCAGACTTGTGCTTTCCCTTTTACAGAAGACCTTGAATAAATCTGCAAGTTTGGTTTCTCACTAACAGCTTTGGAAAAAGCACCTTACCTTTTGCCGTCCCAGTACGGATGTGCTGTGATGCTGCAACTCGAACTCCATTGCTCCTGTTAGTCAACCTGCAGTCACTTTTCTTTGCTTTCTCCCTGTGTAAACAATTTCATGGCTTTTTTGCAAATGCATGAGCACAAATAACCAACCATGAATGAACATGGAATGCCACTGGAAACAAAGGCAGTGACTCCAGGCCAGAAATGTGTATTTAATAGATATAACAACAAATATAGATAATAAACAATCAAATAGAGGCTGCTGGTGCAATATGCCAGGAACTAACCTGTAAGCAGTGTTACTAAACACTATGAATAAAGATCTATATAAGAAAAGACACCAAAAAGGAAATGGTGCAGCAGACAGTAAAGTCATTTTTGAAAGCTGATGTGTGTAATGCAGCCCTACACCAGTCTAACATAAAAGCATCTGGGTACGGAGTAACAAAACGACAGAAACTTGGAAGTAGGCAGAGCATTAGGTAAGGGTGGAAGTGCTTTCACTTCTCACAGTGCAAAGCTGTGTAGCCTGCAGGAAGTTCTGAAGCCCTCTGATGTGCAAATTATCTTCAATAAGACATTTCAGCCAGTTACCACCCACTACATAATGTTAAAGGTTGCCATCAACCCTCATTTGATTTTCAGTATATTCTGGACGGCTTTACACCTTTTAACTTTCAAATAAATATAAAGGGAAAAAGACAATTTAGTATTGGTTAAGAATGTACTTCCACTCCATCTTTTTGTTAAATGACAAGTGATATTTTGAGAAATAAATGCATTCACTTCAATTCTATTTTTCAAGTTAACTTCTTTACAGACTATAAAATAAGGATTTTTATGTAGCCTAGTCTCACACTATGCCAGCTCTTGTCCCACCATAGCAAATGAAAACACCTAATTGATTACAGACTCTGTTTATCAGAGTGAATGTATTACACTTTGTTTCTAGATTATCGGTTACATTGGAAACCTACTTTTCCAGCTGTGGCTTTCCTTTCTTCTTGCCTACTGTAGACAGACTTCGTTTTTCCACTGCATGCTACACAGAAAATACAAAGACGCCAGTCAAACAACAGAATTTGTGTTACGAAAGCCAAGAAAAAACCCCCTTCTACACCGACAGGTCCATGAGTCCAAGATTAGTGTGCTCACAGGCGCTATAACCACCCAAACAACCACTTGTTAGTGCATCTGAGCCTGTAAAATAATGCATCGTGTCTTGTGTTTATGCCAGTATCAGCAAAACACTCAGCAAATTACTACTTGCAAATATGCCAGAGATATCAATCAAATTATTGTTTGCATGCTGTTCCTCCTCCAGAGGATAAAAACAAATGCGTTTCATCACATACCTGCTAAAAAGGTCAATCACCAGGCTTAAGGAGCTACAAAATTTGTTGATATAAATGGAATTATTTGAGAGTTGGGGGTGGGAAGTACATGTGACAAATTATTTCTACATAGTGACAAGCAGGTACCTAGCCTTAAACTTGAGGTTTAAGCTGCTAAAGTAAACTCTAGAATACAACATACAGGCAGATAAGAAAACACATAGGACCTACACAATTTTTTAAGTATGCTATTACTAGCTGTTATTAACAATTCATATTTGGCAAGGAAGTAAAATTTATGAAAACTCTGAAATAATCTCTCTCCAAATCACTGTATCTGGACTTCTTCAAATAGCTTTTCCTCTGCTTTAGTAAATTAACTTTTTTCTTGCTTCAAGCTTGCAGTATTTCAAGCTTTGATGCAGCCTACCTACCATTTCATGTTTAGAAGTCAACCTCAATTTATTACCCTGCTTTATGGAATAAGGAAACTATTTTTGTTTGGCTTGCTATTCCACACATAACAATCAATAGCCAAATTCTGAATATAAATAAGAGTAATATCAAGCAATTCTAACATTCTGGGGTTTTCATATGTAAGCAGTGAGCAACCTTCCTTCCCCCAATTTCAGTAGTAGATAATTTTATTTATAAATAATTATTATGCTTACCTATATTCACAATTAGGTTGAGCATTGAAGAGACACAAATCTCACAAAAAGTGGATATACATTCAACTAATAGCTTTCTTCAAAGATTAATACTTAAATAATGCAGATGAGATAGAAAGAATATGCTTAACCTGCTGTACCTACTGTAGCATCAATATAGTTTAGCTACTAATACAGTTTCTAGTTTGTTCCTTGCAATAACAGAAATTGCCCAAGCATTCTGGAATCCTCTCTTATGACAATGCTACATTAACACGGAAGTGCCTGATTAGAAATCAAGATTAAGCTTTTCTGATTACTTATATTCTGCTGGGGAATTTTATTTATAAATTCATAAACAAAATATTCATCTTTCTGAGACAGTGGTAAGGAATTATGAAGGATTTTCTAATCAAGGCAAGTCAGTAACAACTTCAACACTTATTTTGTACAGTTTTAGGAGGGCTTTTCATCTTTTAAAGCTAAATCTCCTCACATGTAGTGGACAGTCTTCTCAAGTGTCTCAGAATATGGCTTTGAAGAAAAAACAGCAACACACCTGGTCAAGTAGGTTAGTACAGTGCTCTGGGTGCTGCTGGACAATACAGCTTTTCCTTCTCCAGTCCATTACCCCATTCTGCTCCGAGTGCTGTATGTTAAGGCTATCCAGTGAAGAACATTTTGCACTGCTAGTGCTGCTGAAAAAAAAAAAGCCCCAAAAGTTATGCTGATGTGAACAAACCTGCAGGCTTTTCTGACCAACATACATGTTTTACATCATGTTGGGAAATTTTGCTTTCAGAAAACCCTAGGAATTTTCAAGAGATTTAAAAGATGTAAATTACAGCAGTAATTATGCTCTAAAGTTACGATCTGACCATAATTGGAGTTCCTTTTTCATTTGTCTACTACCTACTATAATTTGATGTAAAATTCAGAACAACATAACTTGTAGAAAACAGTAATTGAGGGAAGAGTTTCCCTGGATATTTCTACACACAAAAACTTTGCTATTTTCATACCAGATGTGTGGAAATTTTCCAGATAGAAATGTATTCTGAATTCATCTTCTTTCTTCCTTATCATTAATGACAAAACTGGAATTACTTTGTAATCCCTACTTCAGAATTCATGAGATATTTAAGGAAAGGAGCATACAGTTACTACAGATCATACTGCAGCTGTGTTTGTCTCAATTTCAAAATAGTCATCTTCCTTTGCATTTTTACCTTCAGGAATGCTAGTTTTGAGTAGCACTGGGAGTTGCACTTGCCATTTACTTTGGACTTCATAATGATTTCCACTGAAGCTTTGGTCTACAGCAGCTGGTCAGAAGCAATATTTAACTAGTCTGAGACCACTGGTCAACAAAAGCTGCTGGAAAACAGTCAGGGTTCTGACAGAGCCAGTAGGGCACAGAGACCTATAACCTTTTTGTGTCTCAAACAAAATCATGCTTTACTGCTGGCTGGATACAAAAGAAAAAAAGAAAAAAGGTGTTAACACTTTTAAATTCTTATCTAAATACTTCTGCTGATAATTGAAAGTGTCTTATAATTCAGGGCTGTTGGCAAGCTGCTTCATGAAGGTTACTGCAATATGAAATGTTACTCATTTCCCATGATGGTAGAAATCCAGCTCACTTGAAAGCACAAGACATGCTCAGGTTCCAGTAGCTACTTACCAAAAACCTCTGTGAGTAAGGGCTCAAGCTACTTAAAAGATACACAATAGAATTTAAAAAAAAAAAAATTAAGAAAATGACAAGAACCCAAGAAGGTCCCAAAAGACAGACATAAGCCCCTGATTGCAAAGATAGAAGCAAGGTCACTTTAGAAACTTCTGCCAAGTGGAGGTAAATGATTTCACTGCCAAATTTGCAGTCATTTCATGGAAACAGTGATACTACTAAAGTTTTTATTTTGTAAGTGTGATCTCATTCCTACCAGTAAATTTTTGGACTTTTCAAGAGTAAGGCTGCAATACTGAATGAAAACAAGGGGTAGACAGATGCACAGTGTACCAATGCTTTTTGAGATGAACTGCTTGTGACTCTAAACAGCTTTATGCATATTTAAAACAGAGAAGTTTCATTCAGTGCCATTTCTTTACAACCCATAAACAACAGGCACAGATTTTAAGGAGACAGACATAATGCAAATCAGAAAGGACTAACAGACCTCCAGCAGTCAAGGAGTAAACATGTTTTCCCCTCTTACATAAACAGAAAATAATAGTTAGCTAAAGGAGTTTCTTTCACAGAACTTTGTGGAAAGTTCTGTCCCTCTCTTTCCTACCTGAAAGACAGATGCTAAACTACAGTCTACCTCAGTGTAGTTCATTATACAACGAATAAGAAAAAGACAATTTCTTTATTAATAATGATATGCTACTAAATTTGGATCCTGCTCTGATGACTTCAGTAGCCTGTATACCCATCAGTATAATCACAGATTTTGTCAAGATGACACTTTCTTCTTGAGGAAATATAAGCTGAAAGTAGGACAGATAAAAACCAAAACGGACACAAACCACTAAGTTGTCTTATGGTGAGTTCACAATAATTTTGTCTGTTAAAGATCTGTGGACCTTACGCAACACTGTTCTGTGCTATGTTTATATTATAATTATTGCAATTCCAGGTAAATTTTCACCACAAGATAAATACCTTTTACAGATAATCAACACCAAACAAAATTGTAAATCACAATAAATTCTGTATCCATTTTTTTCTCTTAATTTAGTTGACTTATTGCACAATGACGTGCAAACATATCCAAAGTTTTTGGTCAAAACACACTGATGAGTGAATTCACCTTAGGTACTTGAGGGATCTGAAAGCATATATGAACTACTTTATGGTTAAACTTAATATGGTTAAGAACTGCTTCCACTTACAATGGACATAAACCAGCAAGGCATTTGGCAGTAAGCAAAGGAAAGAATGGACTACCTTCTCCTATAAAGTCCTCTTTGAAGTTACTTAAGCTTCAAATCAACAGCACTGGAAATTTTCAGTATAAGCATGGGGGTGTGTGCACATTGAAAAAATACACACCATACACATTTATGCTACTCATCTTATAAACAGAAATCAAAACATCAATTCAAATAGTGAAGATTCACAAAATTTGGGAAAGAAGAGATATCCAAATGACCTAGACCTACAGACTTAGAAATAGGGTCTTCTGAACTATTTTTCTAATAAAGTGAATTACAACCTCCCAAACAATAAAAATAAGACCAGAACATCCCGCCACAAACAAACAAAAGCCCAACAAACAAGCTTTAATCTAGAAGGACACATACTCTCAATGCACTAACAAATGGAAGTTCAGACATGCGACATGGTCACATTACATCCTAGTACCTACTTGGCAACGGGACTTTTTCCATTATGTTTCTTGTGAACTGCTGTGTGTTGCATTACATCTGGGAAAAAAAACAAAGCATAATTTCAACAGCAATTCTGATTTCATCTTTTAGATCAATCCAGCAAATTCATCTTCCCATCACTACCAAGCACATAGCAGAAGACATCTTCATTAAACAGGTCAGGCTTAATTTACAGTACTGAAATTAGCAGGTGTTGCACAGAAGACAGATCAGTTTGTACAGAGGATATAAACAAGACTCTTTACCTTCCATTTCACAGAAGAATGAAACAGAAAGAGAGGAACTATGACAATGTTAATGTTTGCTCACCTCTATATTTAATTCTAAGCACTGAATGCATGACTGAGTATCACCAGTATGAAAGAATGGAGAGAGAAGAAAGGAATGAGTCAGAAAAAAATACAACATTTTGTAATTTCTTCTGAACTGCTGAAATTGTTCTCTAAACTATGTCACACATTCTGAATAGCAAACAAAGACAAGTCTTACACCTAAAGTATTGCATTCTGAACCTCAAAATTCACTATGCAAGTAAGCTTTACAAATTACATCTGACAAAAACAGATACTGCCTCAAGGCCAGGCTGGATGGGGCTCCAGGCAACCCGGTAGAGTGGAAGGTTCCCTGCCTGTGGCAGATGATTTGGAACTTTAAGGTTCCTTCCAACCCAAACCATTCTAAGAGTCTATGAAGAAAAACTAAGAACTTTACAGACACAGTCTACCCTTTTCTTTAAGGCAACTGTTAAGTTTTAACAAAAGCAACTGTCCTTAATTCCAATTATTGATGATCTTCGTATTCTTGGTAGCTATGATTTCGCCTGAACTCCTCTCAATGCTACACCTAAGTCCAAATTATGGTTTAAAAATTTGAGAGAAAAAAATTATTTTTAAACTTCTGGTAAACACTTTCACTAAAATGGCACAAAAGATGTTCTGAAATGCATTTGCAGTTTCACCAGGTAAAGAGATTTAAGTATTTTTAAGAACAGTACATAAAAGATTATTTGAGCAAATATATTGTAAATTTACTTGGTGTGTTCTGAACTCTAAAGAATATGGTAATGATTATTTTCAGAAGAAAAAGCTGTTCAAACTGTATATGTAGATTACTGAATGCACAGAAGTTCAACAGCAAACTTCTTATTAATGTGAAAGAGAATAAGAGTGCTGTCATTATGTGAAAGCCAGCATAAGTGTTCAGTGGTCCATGTTCACCCATCAGTCCCATTGCCCATCCTTTCCACCTACCAAGAGCTTATACCTGTTTGCTTCCAAAAACAATGCAAAACTGGCATGCTGTTCCTTTCAGAACAAAACTACTGACCAGCCACCAGGCTGCTGCTTCCACATGTGAACCATTTTTGAGGCATTTGAAAAACACCAGCTTTCAGACTGTAATCAATTCTCACTACAGTCCCAAACTTATTAACAGTCCAGAGTATCAAAGCAGCATGGGTTAAGAATAAGAAGAGGAAAACTTGAACATCCTTTCTGTGTAAAACTAGAAGCTAAACAAATTTGGCATATTTAATGTAAAACACTCTGCAACCCTTGAAATACTGCACTTAACTCTGAACTCTGGTAACTGAAGAATAAATAGGTAAAGACATGGAAGTCTATAAATAATTTTGGCTCAAGCATATTGTAAAGTATATAGTCCTGGTTATTCAACACAGCTGTGAACTTCTGCCTTCAAGCTGTTCTATGAATGCTGCCACTTCTTGAGTTATAGAACAACCTCTTAAGGAAACTGCTCAAAGTACACAAAAATTCTTCATTTGCATAGCAGATTTCATTCAAATTTTGTACCACTTTATACCAATGAAGAAATCAGTCAAGTGTATGATTTCCAGAATTGAGTGTGGTAAAATATCTCAAAGAACCACCTTTGAGTACACAACTACCTTCCTCCTGACTTGAAGCTTCTGAACTGTCCTCCTTGAAGTGTTCTGCTGTCTTAACCATCTTCAAAGAGGGTTGTAAGTTACCTGCAGAGAATAAAGTTCACGTAGTAACTTTATAGATCTTGAACAACTGGACAGTTCCTGAATGCTTGCACTAAACTGGAAGCTAGGGAAATGGAAGACTGAACTTACTGGTTTGTGTGTGGCAGCAATTTGAACATTGCCTCCTTCAAAGCAGGCCATCTCCAAGAGTAAAGGCTCTTAAGAGATACTTTTATTTTGAAGAATATAGTGTCAAAAAAAATTTTAAAGCTATGGTACAATTTCAGAAGGTCGTGATTGTGATAATTATTTGAGATATTCCTACTATGCTGCATTTAAGATTTTTCTTTATAATCTTTTTGTGTTACAACAGGAAATGGGAGGAGACCAACAACAGTTACTAGCATTCTTCTGCAATAAATTACACTCCCCCATTGTCAAATCATTCGTCTGCCAAAAGAGACCTAATTTGGACTAAAGTCTTCTAGTGCCCTTAGCAGTCTTCACACACAATTTTTGCCTTTTTATGCCAGACAGGATGAAAAATAAGTAGGAATAGTATTAACAGTTTTGTTGCAAAAATACCACTGCCACACTCTGAAAAAGGATTTAGTTTGGTAATGAATCTAACTCTAACAGTCTACTCTTCCCCCCTCAAACAGTTCCAAGTTAGTGCAGGTAAAAGCACCTGAAACCTGTTGCTTAGGAGCTTGTAACATTGATAAAAAGATCCTTCTGAATATCATCTGCATTGAAGATACTAAATCCCCAGAGATCATGCTCTCATGTTGGAATCAAAAGTCTACTCCAACCTGAAGAAGTGTCTAAACAACTGAATTTATGAACCAGGAGGGAGCTAATTGATTTCCTCCTTAATGGAACCATAGCGGCATAATTAAGCTTACTGAATATTCAGTGTGAGATCCCAACTATTATTTAAGATATAAAGAACTTTCACCAAACATAGAACTTACTTCCACATAGGTTTTGCTACATAACTTCGTATTTCTGTGAAAAGATAATTTTATCCCTGACTCTATACAGCGACTGAAGACCAATGTAAGCCATAAATGCCTTGTCTGTCAATTAATTCTGCATGTTCTATTTGAGAACTATGATGAGATTTTTCTTAAATATATGCTTCCTTCTCCAACACTGTCACCACATGCAAAACATGCCACTACAGACTAACTTGCAATAGCAAGTAGCAGGATTGCAGGAATCCCAAACAGGAACCTAGAAAAACACAGAAACCAAAAATAAAAAAACCCCTCACAGGTCACTTAACTGAGGTGATTTTGGCAACGGGTGGGGTGAGTACTTTTGTCTTAGTACAGCTTCTATTAGCCTGCACCACAGGAAATGTGATTGTGAGCTACCCTGGACAAGCCATCCAGTTCCCCTTCTCAAAAGAAAAACAACTATGTTTAAATTTATCACACTAATTCTCTTCACCAAATGTTTTCTTAATATCTAACTCAATGTCAGGGCCTGAATCATGCCAATGGGCTCTGCAACTCTTCCCTGCTCTCCCAAGGGCTTCACCAGCCCACAGTGAAGATCCAATCTGGTACACTGCAGTTTTGCAATTCGGGGTGTGATTGCTGGGTAAAGAACTGGCAGATGCCTCATCCAGGGCCTCCATCCTTTGGCTTGGGAGCCGCATTTGAGCTTAGGCCCTTGCCTGTGGTGCACTGGCAGCACACCTGTGCCTGGACATGCATCTTGCTGATCCTGTTCTTAACCCTGACCTACTGACTTGTTTTGCTGCCTTGACCTCAGACCTGCCTCACTACTTTGGACTTGTCTGGTAATCACCAGGTTCTCGCCTGCCCCTGGTCTTAATCTTTCTCATAGCAAGTTAAGCCTAGTGCTTTCTGTCTTATCCATCAGAGAGAACAGATCATCCTCTTTATAATATGACTCTTTGGTATTTCAAGACTTAAATCATCTTCCATTTGAGTCCTTCCTCCTCTCTGCTAAACAATTAAGTTCCTCATCCTATCATACATTCTAGATCTGACAAATCCTCATGAACTTTCATGTACCAAATTATTTATTATTATAAAAATTATCTCACATTTACGAGCACTTTGTAATCTATAAGACTTCCGAAAGAGCTGACATTTGCCTATTCTACCCTTCTGATCTACCTACCCAGATAATTTCTGCCCAGTCAACTCTACCTTGATGGAACTTGGCACTAGTTCTTTTTTGAAACCATTTCAAATTATCACCATGTATAACAATGCATTTACAAGTCCTTCCCAACTAGATGTAGTCTACAGTCTAAAATATGCACATCCTGTCCAGTGTGCCCATCATTAACATGAATCTTTCTGGACTTTGGAAACCTCTTTCCTCCCCATGCAGCCTTTCAGTACAACAGAGGCGTCAATTTTCACAGCAGTAAATTCCAGCCAGTTCCACAATCACCCTGATTGTTACTAGTTTAACATTTTCACAAAACTGCCATGTAAGACTGTACTAAGTGTTACTAAAAAATGTTACAAAATGACCTACAGCTTCTATCCTAAACACAGCACTTCTATCTCAATGTGGAAAGAATATATCTGTCACAGATCATACACATCATTTCAAACTAAAGTCAGCTGTCATTCCTCTATTTTTTCCCAAACTAATAGGAGCAGTCTGTTTGGAACCTCCAATCTATTCAATTCCTTTACTAAGATCTTCGACAGCTTCTGAGGCATTGGCCTCACAGCCAGTGCCTCAACTGTCATGGTGTACATGCACTGAAAGAAGAAAAGATTCAATGGAAACAAAGATCACATCCTAAGGCATCCACACAGAGAAGCCAAGCTTTGGTCACACAAACAATCTGTAATACACAAGGAAGGTTAAGAGGACCACCAAAGAAATCTCTGCAATGCAAATGCTGGAACATAATTCTGTATGCTCTGAAATTAGGGCCATCTCATGATTTATGTACTCGAAACAAATCTTATAAAGACAGATGCCTAATCTACAAAAAAAAACAAATAAAAAACAGATGTGATTTTTTGGGTCAGTTCAAACTTTTTGTTCCAAAATTTAAGATTTTGTGAAAAGAAGAATGCCAAACTGTTGAACGTACTCAATTCATAATAGCCTATTTGAGGAGCATGATGGTACAGAGAAGAAAGAAAGAAAGAAAAGAACACAAGCTGATGCTGCATAGCATGCTCCCACTGTCAAAAGCATGAGTATCTGCTCAAGAAACTATTCATTGATCAGGAGTTCAAATACAACCAGTGGAATATAACACATGAACACAAAGTTATAAAACTGTACTTAGGCACAACAGCAAGAATAGCTTTTTATACTTTTCATTATATAAAACAGTATTAGGATATTTCTTACTGTGAGTGTGCAAAGATTCTGATGAAATTGATTGGAAGAAGTTGTATACTCTCTGATTCTGCAGAAAAGCTTGTGATGTATTTGAAAATAGCTGCCTGAAATTTAAGTGAGAGTTTGTTAAACTAAGTAACAGAATCATAGGAAAAAATTTACTACAGTACCATTTAAAAGCAAAATAGGCAGTTCTCAAGAAGTCCAAACCCTTCAAATTGCACATTCAGCATAAACAATGCTAAAAGCTATTTTTGAACTTTGCTGTTAAGCAAATTAGTGTAAGCTTGGAGTACAGTCAGTATAAGAAATTGGTATGATGATTTTTTTTAATTTAAAAAGGTAGGTGCTTTTGAGTCATCTGAATTCAAACATTTTAGCCCTGTGTAACATTTTATCAGAGAGGAGTTTGGACTGAGTCCAAAAGCACTGGACTTTATATTTTAACTTTTTTTTAACTGAGAACACATTTATTTTCCCAAAACAATGCATCTCTTTCTTAAATACATTTGTATGGTTAAATACAAAGTTGAATTCACCTATAATGTCAGTATTTGAATTTCATTATTATCTCCAAGAGCAAAGGGTGGGATTCTCAATATTGCTCTACAGTGGTCTGAGTCAGTTACCAAGAGGTCAGTGACAAATTCTATTAGCTTCAAATAAGAAAATAGGCCAACAATGAATGGTTTTCACTTCCCACACACCAAGGTTTCAGATATTACTTGCCAGGAGGCACCACTCAGTTCTATTTCTTTGGAGGAGGGGCATGGGAGAGCAGTTTTTGGCAATGGGGCGCATATTGAAACCCCCAAATAAGTATATATTTATGCTAAAACTGACACTGAAAGAAAATGGAATTTGAATACAGAAATGCTATAATCTTGAGATTATTAATGTAGCATTCCTGTATAGTCACAACACAACTTGCAAACTGTAATTACAGTTGCTTACTCTAACACAGTTGGGTATGTTCAAAGGTTATCTTCAAAGCGAGTCTCTTGGGTTTGTAATTACTGTGCAGTGAGGCTTCACAACCTTTCCATATTACAATACATCCCCTTCAGTCAACCTCTGTTTAACAGGTTTATGGATTTCAAACCACTATGCTTATTAGCCAAAATTGTGCACACAGATTAATCTTTGGCTTGACAATCAAGCCAATAATGACAGACAAATATTACAGATGAAAATTTATTCAAAAATTGGCAAGGGGGTGGTTGAGGCTCAGAGTGGCTCCACATCTTCTTTAACTAAAATATTAGGACAAAATGCTAGAACCCACAGAACAGTACGAGTAGGAATTTGAAAAGCAGTGCCTGAGTTTTCAACTACCCTAACTCAAGAGACACTGCCTAACATGATGAATAATTTGTTTTCAACAAGGTTGAACAATCCTGACTGAAAAGGACAGACACAGATATCTGTACCAAACAAAAAGAACAAGTAGGCAAACCCAAACTTGTATCACCGTTCTGAGTACAGAATTTGACCAACATGTCCCACATCCCACCAAGCTTTCTCATCACTAAATAGCAGGTGATGAGGTATGGGCCATTTTCTTACAAATACATGAACTACTTTATATTTTATATACATTCTTCACTATTACTGTTTATCCCTTTTAAATTCTCTTCTGTCTCTCACTCTATCCTGTCATAAAAAGTAGAACATATGTGCTCTGAGTTACTATTTCTAGTATTTCTAAATATACCCTTTTGTAAAGAAGGTAATATCCTTCCAGAAGTGCCAATCATTGCTATATAATGCTGCTCAGGACAAATATTTTCATAATTGTACAATTACTTCCAAAGAAGTAATTCTACTAAGTTTAATAGAAGTCTCAATTTAAAGAAAATCTAAAAGAGTCAAGAGTATCTATTTCATCACTGCTTTCCCACTTTCTTTGCAAATTGGGTTTAGGTAGCAGAATTTCTATTGTCCATAGGAATCATCTAGCTTGACTTGAATCACTTTTCCGGTGATGCATTTCAGGCTATTTGCCAAAACATTTACCTGATTATGGGCTCAAGATCAGCATGCCTTCGCTCTTCCCTCTTCTGAAAACCCTGATTTAGTGCTCTTAAAATAGTCTTGTCAAATGCTTCAGAAGACAGTTCCTTTGGGAGCTGAGAAAAAGGTTAATGTGAAAAATGAGTAGTTGACATTTTAAAGACTATATTTGTTCACTATGAGTCTTTATACCTTTTGGTATCAAGAAACTCAATTGTTCCAGCTGGAGTGATGTAATTTACAGACCAAAAGTACAACAAATCAACATCATCCAGTTTTGCAAGAGAAACACTTTGCTGTAAATCCTCACAGTAAATCCAGGCATAAAACTGTTTAAAGCTCTACTTGAAAGAATTACATTCAGAAATCTACCAATACTATGCTCTTTTCCAGGATAGTTTACAGCCTTTTTTTCTTTAAATCTTTCACACATAGAAATTAGTTCTGAAAATGACATGAGAAAAATAACCAGGTAGGACTGAATGTACTGTACTGACTATCATCACTTAGCTAGATTAAACTATTTTAAAGAAACAGGAGTAGAAAGGAAGCCGTTTCAGTTACTTAATACACTAGACTTCAGCGGACAACACTGAGATCAATCAAGAGCAAATCCCTCCCCAGTTGCTATTAACACTGAAACTTCTTTTCAAAGTTCATTATAACTGTTTCCAATGTCAGTGCTACAAAGTCAGGTCTGATGTTCTAGGTCAGAAGGTAAAACTTTTGCTACTAAAGAGCATGTCTGTTTTAAATGAAGACTCCCCAGAACAAAGTTTTTTCACATTTACAACTTCCAAATATTGTACTGAAGTACATCAAAGCTGACCAAATTTGTTCATCTACTTTTTTTAAAAAATTATTTTAATATGAGGCAGTTAAGAGTAAATTGCCACCGCAAAACCACTTTTTTTTACTAAAGTTGAGAACTATTGCTAATGTGGTTAACATCTGCCACCAGTTATGACCAACAGCAGTAAGTAATTTACACTAGAGCAGGATCTTTGTCTTGTATATCTGGAATACACCTGAACCAGAGTGCCATCTGGATAATGCATCCTGCTCCTGGTACCACAGCCCAGCGCTAAGCAATCCTTTCCCTGAATGAAGTGCTACTAACAGAGGGATGCTGTGTCTGATGCAGATAATTGCTTGGTAACGTACACAAAAGGAACTTCTGGAATCCGGACAGACAGGTGCTGTTAGTACTATGTTAGTATAGTGCTATAGCACCTGAAATGCCTTAGATATAAAACCACAAAGGGCTGAAAGCAGCCGTTCTTAACAGACCCTTTGGCTTCAATATGCATTACAGAGGAACTCTGACTGAAGAATTAGTCAGTGTTAGCCAAAAGGCACCAAAAAGTACTGCAGAGGTGTGGGAATGAGCAAACCTCCTATCCTAGTATTTCGTATGTAGATTAGTCTCTGGAAACAGTTAACTTTTTGTCTTTAAAACTTCCATTAAAAGGAATGCAATTCCTTCTGTAGTTAAAGATTCAGTTACACAAACCCAAGATTAGGTGCTTAGCTTAGGGTAATGAGATAGCCTTGTTACTTACAAGCTTATTAGTCCTTCCACATACATGGGTAATTTCCTATTTGCAAAGCATTTTTCATGCTTATGACCTAAGAGAAGCCAGTCTTTAATATAAAGCATCCAAGTTATCCGATTTACTACCTTAGTTTTCCCAGCAATGCTTCTATTCTGAAACAATTTTTACCATTATCTTATTTCTACCATATGCAGCATTGGAATTTTCCATCAAATATTTTGACCATTCTTTTCTGTCCCTAGGGAACTGAGTGTACTATTTAACTATGCCATGTAGACTGGAACAAGAACAACAAAAAGCCAAAATGCAAGGGCATATGAAGTAGATATTCATAGTTCATGTTTTTTAAAGCAAGGTATAAGTTCTATCCTGCTTTATTTAACAATTCTCTCTTACTTCTATACTTATGGCTATCAAGCCAACACAAACCAAACATATTTTTCAGCTGTGCACATTTTCCACAGAACACCTCAGGAAGCTCATAGCAGCTTGTGATTGTTTTCCTCTTGTTATGCCATCTCCTAGACACTGCTGGAACAGTCAAGCCAGCATATGGAACACCCTACATCAGTGAAACAGCACAGCTCTGCAACACTCTGGATCATGTCTGTTTTTCTGACTCCTCCTGGAAGCAAGTAGGTTCTAGGAGGTCCACTTCAGAAACTGGTGTTTGTCTACACAAGCAGGAAGAACAGGAGGGATGCCTCTGAATGTTCATCCCAGAGCTGCACAGAACCCTGTATGAAATGCTGCCTTTAGGGTTCTCTTCAGGTACAGATGCATGTACGCTGTGCTGTGGGATAACCCACCTGCAACCAGACATGCCATCCATAATTCAAATCCCCACAAATCAAGCTCTGGGAACTCTTAGAACTAGATATGCAACTAGATTAAAGCAGTTGTGGATACTCACTGCTTCATTTCTGCAATGACGGAAAACAATGTTGATAATTTAAACAGTGAACAAGACAATGACCTTTGTACAGTGACTGGCTTTCCGCTCACAATTAACACTGCAGTTAAGAACACCAGATGCCATAAAACATGTCCAAAACAGATCTCTCATTACTGCCCTGAACAGGGAATAGTTTAAATATAGAATAATTTCCCAGAATAGGTGAAACCCAAAATGTTAGACACTGGCAAGGAAAACACAGACTGAGGTCATCACACGGATGGGGTCTGCACATGGCCTATGCACAGAAATTTATTCCCTGCTTGGAGCAGGGGGGAAAACAACTGAGAGAACTTCCAGTTTTTTTAAACATGGACACACATGCACATATAGTTGCTAGATTTTCCTCAATTTAACTCGTGATAATGAATAGGCCTGCCTTTGTTCTACTGAAGAATACAACACTTAAATTAAAAACTATTATGCTTATGGATGTGTCTCACTAATTAAAAATAACAAATGATGCTCTTTAAAGTCCTTCTAACAGGAACACAAGCAAATGACCAGTGGTTGTACCCATACATGAGCTCTGTGGGGAATATTAAAATCTCATCTGGTAGTTTTATGATAGTTCAGTTAAAACTCCAAGTGCCATTTCAGATGAGACAAAAAATCCCCTCCTGGGAAACTCCCCAAACATTCGGCAGGGGTGCTTCTTCTGTCAAGATCCTTCAACACAATATACATAATTTAAATGGTTAATACAATTGTGAAGTACAAAAATCTGCTAGCATGCTTTTGTTTCTATAATTACATCCCAGAAATTACAGCTCTCTTAGACTACTTCTGAACTTATAAACCTGATGTGTAAACACCACTTTTATATTTGAATACATACTTTTAGCAGGAATTCCTGAAGCTCCTGGTGTGTTTTTGTGACACATGTTACTGAAAAATCAGACCACGTTACCTAGAACGAAGGAAAAAAGAATGAGGAAAGTTTCTTTTTCCAAATATCATAGCAATTAGCTTGTCAGAACAATTCCATAAATTTGACAGTCTCAGAGTTAACACTTGCAATTAAGCAAACACCTGGCAAAACATGGATAAGGCCGTACTTTTTCAAAGACATACTAATTTTGAGTGTATATTACAGGATCATCTTCATGTTATTTGTGGCTAAAGGGAGCATGAACAAATTCAGGGAAATACAATAAAGCCCTTGAAGATTACTGACTCAGAAAGAAGCCAGGCAGAAGGCTCTGTAATTATGGGACTTGGATCAAACAGAAATAATTAACCACAAAAAACAGGTACCAGAGAAGAGGACTGTAGGTCAGATATACTGGATTGAGCTCTCACTGCCATTACCAGGAGTCAGAATGAAACAAAAAAAATCTCTGTTTATATTACCTATAAAACAATTTTATCTGCCTCAGACTCAAATCTTACACAGTCATATAGAAGTTGTTGTAGGCTACAAGTAATAAAAAGTACTGCAAGTTACTAAAGAAGGCACTCAAGCATCAGACAATGTTTTGGCATATGCCTGAATAAAATTTCAGTAGCTTATTATTCTGACACGACATGCAAGTAGTAAAATAGCACCTTCACATGCATGTTTTGAGTAACAAATAAGTAAGCTTGGTTAGATGAGTGCTGCCTGGCTTTAAGCCCACTTCTGGGCCAAAGATTCCAACTAGTTACATGGGAAGATTCTGTGTAACGGGAGTGGACACAACAACTATAAACATTCATTTACTCCCAAGAGCTGACAGAGTAATGTCAACCACCAACTGCCTTCAACTTAGTCCCCAGAAATGCCAACTACCCTCGCTGCCCTCAGCTGGGAAGCCGTGACTGCAATTGCTATTACAACCTTAAAAAAGCAGTGTCTGGGCAAGCACAGAATTATCTGCAGTGAAGAGCACAGTATGTACCTGCACAGATGAGGAAAGGAAACTCTTTCCTAAAAGAACTGAGGTGGAGTTTCAAGATTACTGAAATACTTCCCAGAATATCTCCACATTCCCCCTTTAACAAAGAAATTCATAACCACTGTCAAATCTGTCTACATGCTGACTCTTTAGAATACTTTTTTGACTTTAAATATTGATAAGCCTTATAGGCATTCTGTACAAACTTTTCCCATCTACTATAGTATTTTACCTCATACTCACTTCACAGACTATTTGGGAAAAAAATCCATGACAGGGTTGAAATATTTGAGCAGGTTAACCTTAAAGGCTTTGAAGGCTACATTCCACATATTACTGTCCTCAGTAAAGGAGGAGTGCATCTATTTAGAGAATACAATACCAAACTCTGGGATCAACACATCAACTTTCAGCTCAAAATGGCTTCTTTTTTTAAGTTTGCCTCTTCAAAGACGTCCTGTAACCCATGTTAAATGACCAGTTAGAATGTTTGATATAAACCATTCTTTTTTGGGTGAAAAAGGGGAACGTTTAACTTTATTTTCAAATCTGGTATACTACCAGATTCACATCTATTGGCAAAATGACTCATAGTGTTAGTCAGCCCTTGCTAAGAAAATCATTACTTTTATTCAATTAGAACATCACCACTGACAGCCTTAGCAACTATTATTTAATACATGCTGCCCTTAGCTCCTACAATAGATGAAGGCTATACTAGGTAGGCCTTTCAGTTTGTGGCCATTTCCCAGCTTGTTTGGTTTTGCCTTAAGAAACAAAGTCCAAAACAAACAAACCAACCTCCGGTTTTCTCAAAAAGCACAGGAGCCACCCTCATATGGTAAACACTGAGAAACGAGATCCAAGAAGACCATGTGACTCCAAGCAATCTACACCTGCATACACAACAATTGTGCTCTTGTGCCATTTGAGCAAACGACTGACTAGTTTTAGAATTCTTATGAATTAACAGAAGCCAACTTTCCTGAAGTGATGTCGCACACCCAGCTATGGTTGATGTTTTACACCTTCCCACCTTATGCCCTCACACTTTATGCCCACAATTACATAAAAGACCTGATTTGCACACAGAATTCAAAAGAATTACAGGATAATCCAAAGAATCTCAAAATTGCCTCCTGGGCAGGTTTTTGAAACAAGCTGTATGTATCTACAGTACATAGATATCATGAAGACAATAATTTTAATATTCTGGAGGTTATTTGCTTACTTTGAATGTGTACTCCAAATGTTTGTCAGCCCTTTTTCTTGATACGTCTTTCAGGGTTATCTTCTCAATGTGTACAGCTGAAAGAAAAACACCTTATTGTGCACTTCAAAACTGACAGTTTGCAAACCATTTCCTACTTTCCCAGGCACTCTGAGCATGCCTGTAGGCTTTTGCCCGACTCACACAGCCCCACTCTTCCCTTAGGAGCTGTTTTATTGCAACAAACTCCTGCAGGCAGGTGGAACCTTGCTCTCTCCAAGTATTTCTCTGGCCTAACGACAACCTCTTCAGTGCACATCATGGGAATCTGTGCACTACCCAAGAGATTATTTACAGCAAAGGTCACATAAGTACAACGATATAACCACTATAAGCAAAAAGACAATAAAAGGAAGTCAAATTGTATCTTTACTCCAAGAAGTAACAAGTGCTGATAAAAACCAGACAGTGCCTTCTACACCCACGTGTCAGAAACATCAAGTAGTAATGAGAGCAAACTAAGGCTAAATATCCACATTTCTGAAGGGTACTTAGGTAAAAAAAAGTTAGGGAAGGAGACAGAAATGAGTGTCAGCAAACAGAAAACAAAGAGAAGAAGCAGAAGGCTACTACAATTGTACTGCAAAAAGTGTCATTAAATTGAACTGAGAAGCAAGAAAGTTACTGTACATACTTGCTACTTTAACATTCCTTCCCCACAGCATACTGTATTCAGCAATAGGCAAGTTCTGGCTGTGACCTGGCAAAGAGCAGCACTATATGGCTTTCAGGGCCCAGAGATTTTCTTGAGGGCACACAGCATTGTTCAGGTAATATTCCATATAAAAACCCTTATGTAGCCAAGATCGGCTTTTCACTTTTGCTGCTGTGCTGGTCTGGGAATTCAATAGAATTTTATTCTAGTGCAAGCCTGAACACATCTTTACATGCAAAAAAAAATTTATTTAAAAGCATCTCGACCCACCCTACATCATCCATGCTTCCTTTCAATGCTTTAGAAACTCCTTCTTTTTTTAGGGGGAGGTGGGTGGTGTTAACAGTGATGTTTTCCTTTCAATTTTTAACTGCATGCTTAATGGGATATATTGGGAACTACTCATAACAACAGCATTTTTTCCTAAAAAAAAAAAATTAAACCTCCTGCAATTGTATGTTACAAAGCTTATTAATGGATATCAGTTAATTACCGTCTAATATAACATAAACATTTTAAAATTAATTTTGTTACAGTTACAATTCAAGTCTCATCCCCATCAAATATGCCATTTCTAAGATAATTAAGTATTGGCAATTTCCATAAAGAACAATAAGCCAGAAAATAAGCCTAGTGATAGTGCTACAGCTTCCAATTTTCTTAGTAGAGAGACAAATACTGAGCGTGCTGTGTACACTGGTTGTAATCCTCCAGCTGGGAGTTAGGAAGATAGACAATCACTTCATTTTTACCAGTTAATGAAGATTAATTATTACAAAGGAAAGAAATCTGAGATGAGCTAAAGATCCCAGACAATATCATATATCAATATTTTATGAAAAGATGAATGTTCAGTGACATCAATTTTCACCTGTCTGGTATAGATAAAAGTGCTGTTAGAAGAAGGACCACGGCACAACAAGATTTTTGGTGCAGTAAAACTTCTTAATGGCTAACATTCAAATTGATACTAGAATTCATATTCATAAGTTAATTAAGAAGTTGATTCCCATGACTGGAACTGAGAATAGTGGTTTAAATTGCATTCCACTACATGCATATATTTAGCATACACAATTAGGAAACCAAGACCATTAACATTCACAGACACATTTTTTCCCTAATGAGATTGTGCTTATTTTAAACTATTGAATGTTCTCAATGCTAAAAATTTGTCCTCAGGTATAAAAAAATTTATTACACAATGTAGTACCTTCAACTTCCTTAACTTTTCTGCTGCATGCTTCTTCGTAATATACGACAGAACAGGTAATTACACTGCTGCTCCTGCACAGCTTTAGTTCTACAGTTTCAACAGATTCCTTTATAATTCTGTCTCCACAATGACATTTTAAATATTCCAAATGGCTAGACTGAGAATAAATGTTCAAATATACAAGCCAATGAGGTGTATTACATCTCTACATCTATTCTGGACACAGCACATGCATCCAGGATGATTAAGTAAAGCATGTATATATGACACTGCTTCCATTCTACGTCTAAGTCAAGATTTTTAAAATTCATATTCATCACCGCTGAAAATAAAAACCAAGTCTTGCTATCAGTGGTATTTCTAACCCAGTAAGGAGATTTCTGTACCGGGGAGCCTCTACCACATAACTGTGTAGCAAATATCACAGAGCTATTCTGATCCTTCACTGCGGTTTCTCACTATGATAATACAAATGCGGAAAAATACTTAAACTCTTCACTAGATTGGATTATTCAACTTTTTTGTGCTTCTGTTACTTGAGAGTGTTACTAAAGAGATTCTCCCTTTTGGGTTTCTAATTCATGAATATGAACACTTTGAACTCTGTAAAAGGATTTGGAACAGGTTTGTTGTCTGTAATCTGCCATGATCTTTCTCTGCGTGTTTTTTTTTCAAGGAATCAAAAACTCTCAAATTGCCTGCCTTCAAAGCGCAGTTAAATCTCCACTAAAGACAAAAGTACATTTATGGGGACAAAATGAATAGCAATCGTTTTTCCATATTGTGGGCTCCTTGCTATCGGCAGACTATCCCTTGACTAATTTTGATTAGACAAGTGACTTGCTAATCCTCTTGTAGAATAAAGGGTAAGAATAAATCTGTTTTCAATAATGCTCATTTCTTCAAAGAGAAGAAATTGTGCTGGCAATTGCATATCAGAGTTTTGTTTATGCTCAGAAGCCTTGTTCTTATTCTCCCCAGCAGAGCCAAAAGACTGACTTCTATGAAGCCTTTCATTTCTCCAAACTGCCACTTCTATAAAACCTGCTAATATATGGTTTTTCTTTGGTTGTTTCTTTTTTTAAATTTCATCAAATACAACTGAATCAACCAGCAAAATCTATCAACTGCTTCCCAATATTTTCATGTTTAGTTTTGCTTAAAAAATCTAAATACTGTTAAAACAATTGCATTAAATATTCTTGTTTTCTCCCAAATCCTATCCCTTTTTTTCAGTGGGAAGCCTATTTGCAACTAATTTTCATCCATGCATTCACTATTAGTTAGCAGCTAACACAAATGACAACTTGTCATAACAAAGAAAAGACCAAGTAGGCAGCAAAGAAGCTATTTTACTTACCGATCACTGCAGCTTCTCGTTCAGATGAATAGCAAGAGAGATACAAGATGTCCACAACTCCAAGCAGAGTTTAATGTTCAAGAAAACCTCTAAAGCCTTCCCCAAAAAGGAGCTCAGACAACATACCTTCTCGCTGAGGTCTATGGGAAGCCATCGGGAGTCCATCATGAGGTGCTGTGGTTCGTTCTAGCAAACTGGTCTCATTACTTGACATGCAGTCATCATGAGAAAAGTCGTTCTAAATTGAGAAGGAGAAAAAAAAGAAGTGTCTTAGTAGAAGATCTATTACCAAAGCTTGCTCTAAACAGCAGGTATTACAAAAAACCCCACAAACCCATGCTTTATCTGGTATTCCACAGGACAAAAACCTGAAGCTCAAAACAGTGGCAAAAAGGTGGTCATTAGCCACTTCAGTTCTTACTCTGTTTATGCGTTTATCAAATGTCACCTATAATCTCCAATGTTTCACTGACCTTATTTTAAAAACAGGAATAGAGTAGTGGATAGGGTATCTCAAGCTGGACAATTCAAGATCATTAGCTCAGAACTTCAGTGATAATTTACTGTTAGTATGAATTCTTTCAACTACTAATGTGTCAAGTAATCTACTCACTACATTCTAAATATATTCTCCTCAATTACATTCATGCCCTGTACCTTCAGCCTGCCACCCCTTCTACATTGGAAATCATGAGTAACTGCTTGGACAGTCTATGAGGACATATGGTCCTGACAGCTAAATCCATGCATCTCTTACTAACTAAACATTCAGAACGCAAGCAGTTGCCACCAACACCCTCACTTTCATAGAGAAAAGGACAGACGGAAAGCTCATCTCCCCCCACATTTACATGCAGACTTCAAAATTATATGCCAAGAAGTATTACTGGTTTAATACAGTGCACAAGAAGGGACAGAACAAGAAATCATATGAGATAGATAACACGGACAGGTAAGTAAGAGAAGAAAGAACAATCTAGACTAACAATGATAAATAAGAAAAAGGTATTAGAAGAGTATGGACTACAAGTGGTTTCCCTAGGGTAACAAGAGCCTATATAATTTATTCCAAATTAAGATGAAACATTAATGTATCAATTTACATATTCTTCAATGACCAGGTCTTGCTAAAACAAAAGAAGGCAGCAAACTGACCAACCAAGCTAAAATTCAGAAATATTGTAAAACATCCAGTGACATTAGATGCAACTGCTTAACTCCATGTTCAAGGAAACAACACACTGCCTTAAAAAGGGACATCCACAAAGAACTAGGAAATACAGGAAGTTACTAGCAAATTTTTGGATTAATCGGTTTCAAGTAAAGCACCCTTATTTATCTGTAACAAGTAGTATAACATATGAGCTGATTAAATAGCAAATTAGGGGACACTGAATGCACCAGAAACATTGAGGAACTGGTCTGCTTGAAAACTAGAAGATTTTTTCATTCAGGATGAAGAACACTGCTCCACTGAAAGACCTTAATAAAAGATGGGTAGAGGAAAAATATAAATCTTCAGAGACCACTCTTTACTTTTAAATGCAGGAAGCAGAATAGTAAGTGCCAGAATATATGTGGTTTGTCGGGTTTTTTAAGGACTTGTGCAATGTGATGAGACAAATCATCAGCCAAGACTGGTTACTATATTTCTCGAAGAGGACCCCAAGACTGTCACAACAGAAAGACGAGAATGAGGAAGCACAGAGGCGGCAAAAGACATCTGAATCCCCTGCCAATTCTTCAACAAACTTCTTCAGATGTGACAGATATATCAGCTAAAGCTGGCTTCATCTTACTAAACCAGCTTTACTTCATCTATAGTGTGGGTACGAACTGTGGCAACTCCTACCAGTATATCCAACACATGCAGACCTGGGAAGTGTCCAGGCATCAAGCCTGCCCTGGGCATGCTGGTAACCTAACTTTGATCAGTGACATCAATAGCAGCACACAGTTAGCAAGTGCCTTTAGACTGCACTGCAAGACATTTCAGCAGTTTCATCAGACTGGTGTATGGTTTGTGCTCTGAGTGTCAGTAATGTCAGGTTTCAAAGCCATCAGATTTAAAATATAAAGCCTGCTTTGTTTCTTCAAGATAAAACTCACACCAGTCCCCAGTCACTCAGTAAACAGTCTCAGCAAACATCTAGCAAATTATGAGCACAATGTCAGATATGGAATAAGAAACGAAAACAGCTGTATGTCAATGAGATTGCAATTTTTTAACAGCTTCAGCACATTTTCAAGTTTAGTTTACTTAAAAAAAAACCCAAACAAGCCAACACACAAGCATGTTCTGGAGAGAACCACTTTCAGAACTCTTCAAAAAACCCCACTGATACTGTTTCAGCAGACATTTCATATCAACTGTGGACAGAAAAAGTGGAAGTATTTCGGTGTGGTTAAGCATTAACTCCGGATTTAAAACAAATCAAATTTAAAGTCAGACCTTCTTTTGCATTTGAAGTCAGGACATTTGTTTTGATTAATGGAAAATAAATTACAGGCTGTTCTAAGACATAATTGCTAGTTAAAAAGTCAAATAAACTGTGAGCAGTTTTTAGGAGAGGTATAGAAATAAGATTTACTTCAAGAAAGTATTCTGCTCAGCTCATGTCAAAGAAGCATTAAATTCTGCTGCTACACCTCCTAATACTAGAAAACTGCTTCTCACCTAGCACATACATCATCTTTGTAACAGCATTCAAACACTTTTGCAGTGAATTATTCTAGAATGGTTATTTTTCTTTCCATGGCAGCAGTCTGTAACAGGCAAACTATAACCGCATTTGAAGACCCCCTCTAAACTGCAAAATATTACATGTTTCAAAACTTATTAAAATAATTATATTGATGATTATAAAATAATTACAATAAATTCATAATTTATTCACTTGAAGAACTCTTTGCCTCAAAGGTTAACCAGTAATATGCACTGTGTGTATTCTGTGACCACTGGCTTTCACCACAGCTAGTGCAACACAGGAGGTAGACAGCAGGGAAATCCAGGGCAGTCATAGCTTTACCTTAAAGCTCACAGCCTGCAAAGGCTATCCCTGTGCCAGCTCCAGATCCTGTCTTAAGCTGCATTACATCTCTTCACTTTTGGTGTTACCTGCTGTGACAGTTCTACATCAAACTCACAAGTAACTAAAATACAGGTGTCACTGTCAGAGCAGACAACTCTAGCACGCGAGTGACTGCAAAGTCACAGCAGTCTGAAGGGCTGAAGAATATTAAGAGTGGCATCGTGTGTTGCTACCTTGTGCCAGTCACACCAGGAACACAAGTCCTTCAAAGCCCGGCACACTGCTGAGGTAGGTCATGCTGTATAGAACCAGCTGTGCTCGTCCTTTCCTGTCAACAAATACAATGCATTCCATGTTCACACAACACACGCCAGCATAAGGTTAACTCTCACATAAGCCTTCGTCACTGTGAGACTTCACTGCAGCTCACAGTGCTGCTGCTAATGATTAAAATACAGTGAAGCAAGAAATGTGGGTGGCCCCAAACCAGCTACCAGATAATTAATTTGATTATCACACAGATCCTTGTGATGGGCTGGAGGATTAACTACATTTCTCCTTGAAAGTGAAACAAGCTAAGAGAGCACCCTAAAAATTATCTGCTCTTACAACCTAGACCAGAGTTTTGTATCAAACAGATCTGTCCTCATATGGTTGAAAGCAACACTACATTAAAAAAAACAACCAAAACGTCACTTGAGACGTTTCCCAGGACTGTATCGTACAATCATAGAATGGTTTGGGCTGGAAGTGACCTTAAAGATCACCTAGTTCCAACCCCTCTGCCATGGGCAGGGACACCTTTCACTAGACCAGGTTGCTCAGAGCCCCATCCAACCTGGCCTTGAACAATTCCCGGGATGAGGCATCCACAATTTCTCTGGGCAACTTGTTCCAGTGCCTCACTACCCTCACAGTAAAGAATTTCTTCCTAATATCTAGGATGTGGCTGGATTTCTAGCCTGCAAGCACACATTGCCAGGTCACATTAAGCTTCTAATCAAATCACACCCTCAAGTTCTTCTCCTCAGGGCTGCTCTCAATCCATTCTCTGTCAAGCCTGTATTTGTGCTTGGGATTGCCCCAACCCACCAGCAGGACCTTGTACTTGGCCTGCTTGAACTTCATGAGGTTCACAGAGATTCCCCTCTCAAACTTGACAAGGTCCCTGTGGATGCTTCCCTTCCCTCCAGTGCGACAATGGCAAAACACAGCTTGGTGTCATCGGCAAACTTGTTGAGGGTGCCCTTGATCCCCCTGTCCATGTCACTGACAAAGATGCTGAACAGCACTGGTTCCAGTACCAACCCCANATTAAGCTTCTAATCAAATCACACCCTCAAGTTCTTCTCCTCAGGGCTGCTCTCAATCCATTCTCTGTCAAGCCTGTATTTGTGCTTGGGATTGCCCCAACCCACCAGCAGGACCTTGTACTTGGCCTGCTTGAACTTCATGAGGTTCACAGAGATTCCCCTCTCAAACTTGACAAGGTCCCTGTGGATGCTTCCCTTCCCTCCAGTGCGACAATGGCAAAACACAGCTTGGTGTCATCGGCAAACTTGTTGAGGGTGCCCTTGATCCCCCTGTCCATGTCACTGACAAAGATGCTGAACAGCACTGGTTCCAGTACCAACCCCAAGGAGCTCCAGATGTCACAGGTCTCCGCTTGGACCAGTGAGCCCTTGAAAACAACTCCTTGAGTGCGACCATCCAGCCAACTCCTTATCCACTGAGTGGTCCATCTGTCAAATCTGTGTCTCTCCAGGTTAGAGACAGGGCTGTCATGTCGGACAGTGTCAAATGCTTTGCACAAGTACAGGCAGATGATGTCAGTTGCTCCTCCCTTATCTATCAACACTATCATCCCGATGTAGAAGGCCATCAAATTTGTCAGGCATGATCTGCTCTTAGCAAAGCCATGTTAGTCACAAAATGCCTCCTTATTTTCCAGGTGCCTTAGCATGGTTTCCAGGAGGATCTGTTTCATGATCTTGCCAGGCAGAGGTGAGACTGACCAACTTCTTGGTCTTCCTTACTTGCCTTTTTTAAAATGGGGCTTATGTTTCCCCTTTTCCGGTCAGTGGAAACTTCACTAGACTGCCGAGACTTCTGAAATATAATGGATAGAGGCTGAGATACTTCAACTGTCAGTTCCCCCAGGACTCACAGATGCGTCTCATCAGGTCCCCTTGACTTGGGCACCTTCACATTCCTTGGATGATCTTGAACATGTTCTCCTACAGTTGGTGGTTCTTCATTCTCACAGATCCTGCCTTTGCTGCTGTGACTTCAATGGTGTGGGCTGGAGCATTTGGTGAAGACTGAGGCAATGAAAGTCATTGAGTACCTCGGCATTCTCCATATCCCAGGTGACTAAATACACCATTTACTTTTGGAGCGGGCTCACAGTTTCTCGAGTCTTCCTTTTACCACCAACGTACCTAGAGAGGATTTTGTTGTTGCCATTGACATTCCTGGCTAGATTTAATTCTATCAGGGCTTTAGCTTTCCTAACCTGGCTGATCAAACAGCTTGTCTCTATTTCTCCCAGAGTATCTGTCAATGCCTTCCACCCTTTGAAGGCTTCCTTTTCATGTTTGAGTTTGTCCAGAAGCAACTTACTTATCCACACAGGCCTCCTAGTATTTTTGCCTGACTTCCTCCTCATTGGGATGCATCACTACCAAGCTTGGAGGAGGTGATCCTTTAACATCAATCAGTTTTCTGGGGCCCCTCTTCCCTCCAGGGCTTATTCCCTTCTCTACCAAGCAGCCTCCTGAAGAGGAGTCCAGGAGTGTTTGTGTCTCAAGGTCCAGGGGTGCTTGTCTGTAACACAAGCACCAGATATCTAAAGTGAAGAGCCATCCTGCTGAGAAGGATGTTGCTCTATCTAATGCCACGTGAGCTGAGCAGATCTCAGCTAGCCTACACATGACAGATGTCCAAACTCTGCCTTCTATCAATGTAGATGACTGATCAAACAATATCATGCTGGCATTGCTTTGGCAATATGTAGTGAAATCTGTTACTGGATAGCCTACTAATCATCATGAGCAAGTGATTGATGTACATAAGTCTTCTGATGCTTGCACTGCACTTTCATAAAAGAACTATTCATTCATCAGTTCTGATGAGCACTAACAAGGGAAACACATTTGCAGCAGCTGGACAGCTTGATTAGTTCTATATGCCCAAATATGAAACATTATTTTTCTGCAAGACTACAGTAAATGTGCTATGAGGGACAGCACTACTCAGCCTTGCAGGCTGTGCAGATGTAAACTGGCACAGCTCATTCATTCAAGTGGGAACTGACAAACAAAACCAGATGAAAGAAGGCATTTTTTAAAATATCAAGGTCTAGCTCATGATCATGAGTTATCAACTACAGGATCTGCACCTTCAAGAAAATTGAGTGATGTCAGAATAATCATTAACAGATGTGGTGCCAATTACAAGACCAAAGCCATGATTTGCTTACAACAAACCTTGCAAGCTCCTACCCTTACTGCTTCACAGCTGTGATATGCAGATGCATCGCTATATAGCTGTGGTAGCATAAAGGTTCAACATCACCTCTCTGGAAGCAACAACTGGGTGAAACTTCCTGTGTACTTGTGAGCTGCTGAACCCTCTCCTGATGGCAACAGCAGCAGAGATGAAGCCTTACTCAACATCCTGAGCAACTCTATCTGCACCCCACCACTGTGGGCTGTGGCTTGGATACAGGGATAGAACAGTCATGCCATCTTAAAATGGAAATCCAGCATATGCATTTAATACTCACAAATGCAAACATATAGAGCAGCAATGCTTCAAAACCTGCTTAATGCTGACCACTGTTGATACAACAGATTGCCCCCTAACCAAAAAAATCCAGTACTGTCTTGGACAAGCTGCTAGGAAAATGCAAGATCAAGACTGCAGACAATTGCCCAACTGACATTGCTGCTAAGCCATGCTCCGGTCTGGAAGCTCTGAACTATGCGAAGGCATCGTCCAATTAATCTAAGATGCAGAGAGCTGTTCTACAAGACTAGAACAGAATCAGCCTCAAGATCTAAGACTACAAATATCCACCACATTATCTCTCTTTTGGCCAAACCAACCAACAACTTAGATGTTTCCATGTTAACTTATGTTTTATCACGCAGAATCAACCTGCAGAACAATAATGCTTATTCCTCATAGAACCACAGCTGGAGAAATGGGCAGACAGGAACCTCAGAAAGTTCAACATGGGCAAGTGCAAAATCCTGCACCTGGGCAGGAACAACTACAGGCACTACATACTCTGGGACCTAACCAACTACAAAGCAGCACTGCAGAAAAAGACCTATACACATAAAAATGTATATATATGTGTGTGTGTGTGTATGTACATACACACATATGAAGGGAGGGTGCAAAGAGGATGGAGCCAGGCTCTTTTCAGCAGCGACCCATTATAGAAGCAGAAGCAACAGGCAGAAACTGAAACACAGGAGACTCCCTCTGGACATCTGGAAACACTTTTTCATTGTCAGGGTGACTGAGCACAGGTTGCCCAGAGAGGTAGTGGAGCCAACATCCTTGAAGATACTCTTAAGCAAGCAAGACCTCTAGAGGTCTCAGCCAACCTCAATCCCTTCATGGTTCTGTAACCAGACATAAAATCCCATAACACGTGCAATAAAAGCCTGACTGGCTGAACATACAGTTCAAATGGATTATGTGCTACTGCTCTATTAACTCATATCTACTTAGCTGGACTGCATAGAGTATGCACAGGTGCCTAAAAGTACTTTAAAGCATATTTGTTTAGCGAAACTATGTTAAGAGCTCACCTGTAAGAGGCAGCAACAAAACACTATGATGGAGACAGAAACCTGACAAAATATCAGCTGATTCGGGGAGGAAAATGACACCATATAACAGCTTCAGCAATCACATACTGACTAGCTTATAGCACTACCAAATCATAACAATTTTGAGACAAAGGACATACCAACCCTCTTACATCACATGAACAAATTCAACTCTCAAGGCCTGTAGCAATTACATTTGAAGTACTAGACACGGCAGCTACACCTATGACTTACAGCGCTGGGGGAATAATGCACCTTGTGTTTGGTAGAAACACAGTGTGTTCTAAGTCTCACCTGCACCTAAGCTTTTAACAGGACCTAAACCACAGTTTCAGTCCTAGCTAGTCCCTGACAAAGTAGAGAACTTGAAGGCATAGCCAGCCAAGCACCAGTTCAGGTGTAACTATATCCCGAGGTGGTTGCTCATCCAACAACTCTGTGCAACTCCAGTATTCTTGCTATTGTCAGCTGAGTGAATAAAAATAAAATTACTTGAATGTAGCAGTTCAGACTAATACAAAAAATTATTCTCAGAACAGTCTAGAGTGACAGGAAGATTTAAAAATCATTTGCCTCTGAAGAGCAGTTCACTGAAGTAGTCAGTACTGAGAAGGGACAATGCTTTCATTACTACGTTTAATTACCATCACAGGGCAATTTGTCATTTTGTCCAATCCTTGAACTCCAGCATAGTTTGAAAGTATTCTTTCATGCACGGCATCTCCGAATAACAGAAAATCTCTGTCTTGTGGTTATCTCATTCTTAAGACACTTCCCAAGACACTAAATTTTCTTTAACCGTTTAAAATATTTTTACTTTCTTCTCACAAAAAGACAAGATTAAGAGGTTGAGGAAAGGCAAGAAACTCACAAAGGAATGCAGTTTCCAGCCAGATCTCTGAGATGGTCCTCTGCCAGTTTTGGTCTCCAGATGTATAAACCCTTAGACTTGGAGGATACTAGAGAAATTCACCAACTCTTTAAGGAAAAGCAGGTATTTTGTTTAAATTACAGTTAATGAAGAATTAGCTGTAGTGTTTTCTAGGACAGCTATGGCTAGAGACTGATACTGACAAGCAAACAAGGTGACAGATTTAAGCAGGCAGAATCCTACAGACTTCAGAGGTTTCACAGACACAACCATCTTACTGCTGCTGTCTGCACCCTTTTCTGCAGCTCTTTAGAAAAAGCTGAGAGTCCTCTGGGCTCCAAGCCCAGTGAGATCCTACCTGTAAATAAGTCAGTATTGGGCAACCCTGAAAAACAGACACAGCTCAACTACAGCAATCCAAGGACAAGCATTAGGAAGCCAGGGGTCTATTTTCAACACCCTCAGTACTCATTTACTATGCTGGAGAACAAACTGTCAGGGACAACAGCAAGAGGCTGATTAACTCTGGTAAAATGGAACTGGGAAAGGCTACAAACTTCTACTAACACCTCATATTTAGAATGAACAGCTAAAATAGCTCAAAGCAGTGAAAGCTTTTACTCTGCAATTTCCTGGAACATCAGCATGCACATTTAGATCGAACTCAGTCATTTTAGGCATTGTCTTTTATCTAGCTATGACTTCCTTTCCAGAAGACTTCCAGTAATGTTTCTGGAAATTCTTAACTCCAGTTTGGAGCCGGAGAAACTCCTGTTCAGAGACAAGGCTGTTAGGTTCTCTGAGGCAGCTGGAATACTTTTTATCTCAGTATGCAAAACTTGTAAAACATTTGTATTTCCCTGGAGTGTACCACCATTTAAAAGATCTTTGCCACGAGTAAAATGACATTTTTTATCTTGATATCTCTTATTTAAACTGGACTCTGAAGAGACACTTTTCCTTATACTCAATTCTATGACACTAAAAACAGTGCACTGCAGACAGATTCTAAAATTAAATTCTACTACCTTATTCTGCTGGAAGTGACTGAAGATCAATTATAAAAGCACTCTTCTGATTTGCAGACAAAATATCCTATAAATAGAAGTGTACTAAGAAAAATACTCTGTAAACAGAAAATCTCCCTTTCTTTGTAAGTAGAGACTTTTTTCTGTGAAGAATCCTCCAGCCAGCTAATTATAATACTATTCAACACACCATTATCTCCAGGAGATTGCTTATTTCAACAGAACCTTGGTTCTATTCCTGTCAAGTATGCCTGATGAAATGTGCCTAATGCAAGCCACATTTATTATGTTCGTAGATATTCAGAGCTCCTTCAGTATTTCAGCATTTTGATCCCAGACATTTGATGGGATGGAAAAAGATAAGAAGTAAAGTCAAACTCCTTTGATAATGATGCACTTATTAAACACAAATAGTCAATGCAAGCTATACGTTCTGTTACTTAAATCAATATACAGTGGTATCAACAGGATCTTTGCACATTAACACTTCTTTTATTCAGCAGCAAATGCCCGATTTATTCTTATACTTCAACTTTAGATTCAAAATTGATATTCTGCAGCTTAATGCACCAATGACTTTTTTACAAAAGGTGTTGTTATAAGCCACACCTTAAATTAAGAATTTGAAAATAGTATCAAGTGTTTCTACCTTATGTATAAAAGCTCCCAAACATCAATTCAGAACACTTTACAACGAAACAAAATTTATGCAGTTGTAAAGCAATCCCAGCTCGGCCCATCCCACTCCAACAGTCCTACCTCCCACAACTTTGGAATTCCTCCACCATTTTGAGCAGAATTTGTTAAAATGTATCACTAAGAAATGTTACATTTTTAAAAGATCGTTGAATTAAGACACCAAAAAGAGCAACAATCTTATTAACCCTTTTTCATGAAGCAACTTTATTGTGATCTCAATTTTATCAGACAACACAGACCCGCTCCAGAAAACATAACCCAAATAATGGGAAAAAGCAAATTGCTTTGTGTTCTAGTAAATCACCTACAAATTCTTTGTAGGTGAACCTCTCAAGCCTTGGTGTTCACTAAAGCTAGGTGTTACAGTTCCTTGAAACCTCAATCCGAGCCATTTTGTTAGATACGCCACGTGCAATAGCACGGTCCTTTGCCCCAAGGAATTCAGAATCCAGAACTGACAAACCACCTGACTCAGTTCCAGGTCTGAACTCCCTCACTTTTGCAGGCTGGTTTCACATCAGTGCTGCCAGCCATAGGAATACCTTATTATTTCACGGCTCCTGTGAACAACAGCTCTGTGACCACCTTCCGATGGGTGAGAAGCCGGGAGGTGAGAACGCCCGGGAGCGCTAAGCACGGGAAGAGCAGAGCTGAGCTCGCAGCCTCTCTGCACAAAACTGCTGCTGCGCCTTTTCTGCCCGATCACCGGGCACACCACAGTGCCCGCACAGGCGCCGGGCTCTTCCCAGCGCCTCCGCTTCCCGCCTGCCGCCCTGGGGAGCGGGGCTGCGGGGCGGTCCCGGCGGGCGCGGGGGCCGAGCCCCTCCCCGTTATGCAACGGCGGCACCGCCCCTTCCCGCCGGGCCGGGCACCGCCCCGCGGGCACGTGACCGGGAGCCAGCTGCCGCCATGTTGGACGGGGCAGGAAGCGGCGGCCACCATCAGTCACCGCATCCCTGTCCGCGCAAGGGGCTGGCCGAGCGGCCCCCCCCGCCCCCGCCGCCACGGCGGGGCAGCGCGGAGGAGCAGCGGGGCTGTGCCCTCACGGGGCGCGGGGGATCCGTGACCCACCCGTCCTCCCCGAAAACAAAGAGAGGGGTCACCCCCTTTCCCCGGGCCGTGACGGTGCTCGGTGGGTTGGGGCGTCGTGTGCGTCCCCGCTCCCTCTCCGGGCGGTCCTGCCCTCGCCGCGCCCGGCTGTGCCTGTCTAACGGGGGAGGAAAAAGTCCGCGTCCCCCTCCCGGGCGCGGCCATTGCCATCCGCGACGGGCACCGCCTGCCCGAGCACTGCGACCACCCCGAGGGCTCCCAAGCAGAGCTGCCTGGGCTGCCCGGTACGGAGCGGGTTATTCCCAGAGATGGAGCCCTGCCCTTTTGACACGAGCCCAGCCGAATAAAATTTCAGAGAGGTCTTTATGAACCGTTCTTGTTCACAAACGGAGAGCCCTGAAGGCACTCAAATTTCAGAGATTAAAGGAGGATAAAAGGCTTGTGGACACCCGACAGGATTTTAAATCAAGTTCAATTTAACGCTACGGCAGCATTTTGCCAGGAAAGTCTTTAACCCTGCTACTGGCTCCATCTCCTCCAGCGTTTCATCTGCGAGGGTCCCACCGTGCCCATGGAACGTTGACTGAAAATACTCAGCAGAAACCCACTGATCCCTCTGTTCCCTGTCAGCCATTATTTCCCAGAAAGGCTGTGCTGTATTTACAATTGGCCATTAAGAAAGGGGGAGGGGGAGGAAAGCCTACGGAAGGGTTGCCGTTTCACTGCTGTGTCGACTACGGAGTATGTGATGTGCATGTTCAGCCAAGCTGACTCGGGTCTCTCAGTGTTCCCTGAGTAAACAAAACCATCACAACTTGGACAGCTGCTTTTATGCTGAAGCCAGAACACTGCACAAAACTGACTTCAATTCCAGTAGTTCACGGGAGCCTGCTCTCCCAACTGCATTTGGTGGGACACACTGAGCAGCTACAACTGCTGTGCCAGTTCCAGGCAGGAAGTATGTTTCCGGTTACTAGCACTTTAAACCCAGAAGGAACAGTGTCCAGTCTTACCACTTCCTGCAATTCAATCTTCTCCCCGGAAAGATGGACTTTCAGGATTAATTCTGGGATAGAACTAGACTTGATGCAGGCCAATGAGCCAAAATAAACACTTTCTGGTCTGATGCTCCAAATTCATTGTGATTTCAGTCCTGTAACATCTACCCATTAGTTTATGGCCTGCCAAATGCGTTTTGGCCTTTAAATGATATAAGCATTTACTTAATATACCTGAAGGCTTAGAAATTCATCCCTGTCTCCTCCAAGTACTCCTCAAGAGCATATCCCATCTTTAGCAAACCGAAGGAGCCATTCCTTTCATATGGCAGGCAATGCAGAAGCTTTCTACAAGTGGCTGAAATGGATTGCACTGCAAGCAAACTTAAAAACAAAATCCAAAAACCCCAACTCTTACTGCTTTGTACCCTTTTCTGTCAAGTAACTCATGAAAACCTGATGGGGTTCAGTGGAACAGTACTAATAAATACCCATCTTACAGCCCTTCCTTCCCCTTTGCACGAGAGGCCATCTATAGACCAAAACCTGCAGAGCTCCATGAGGACGGCTTGGCTGCATAAATAGGGGGCAGATTTTAAAGCCAATGCTCACCAAGAGGGCAGCAGTGAATGGCACTTGGGGAAAACCTCTGCTTAAACAGAGCTATTGCACAGGAGAATGCTTCCGTTGTCACTCATTGCAAGTCCTCATCCCCGGTGACAGCCACCTCCTAGCAACAAGTGGCACATCTGCTTTCAAGATGAGCTTTGCTGTTTCCTGACAGCCACCCAAAAAATCATTTTTCTCTGCACAGAAGCTCCAGTTGTGACACTTTAATTTGTTGCTTTAGTGGAATCATTACCACCCCTTCCCCAACATTGTCAGCCATCTCACTGAACCTGGTGTTTCAGACTTAGAGATGGTGACCCGACCCTGATTCTTGCCAAGTTCAAGCCCGTGTCTCATTTTGGGAAGAGGCAAGGGAGCAGGCTCCATATAAAAAATATTTCAACGTGTTCTATTGGTTTGAAGCCCCTAGAGAATGCTCTCTTAGGCAATCTGGTCTCTATCTAGCATCCCTATTATTATTATTATTATTATTTCCATTTTTACAAGTTTAGTCAAGCTGTTGCTTGTACTCCTGCATCGTACAGTGGCCTACAGCGTACGAGGCAGCCAGTTCAGTACTGTGCACCCTGCACTCCAGCACGGCAGAGTTCCAGAAAAAAAAAAAGCAATGTTCCAGAAAGCATGGCACGCTAGGAAAATCAGCCCTTCCCCCCGCCAAGAAATTCGTAGTAGACACTCCGCAGCAGGTTGTGGGGGCGGCCGGGGCTGACACTGCCATGGTAGGGGGAGGACGGGAGGGACCACATCCCTCCCGTGGGGGGGATTCGGGGAAAGCAAGCAGCCGCTCCTACGAAAACGGGAGGGAGCGATGGAAGCAGGACGAAACCACCCGCTGAGATGGCGCAGCAGGAAGAGCGCAGGACGCGGCGTTACCTGGGCTGGGTGGCGGCCGAAGCCCTCCTCCTCCTCCTCCTGGTCCCCGCACAGGGCCCTCCGCAGCCGCTCCAGGTGCTCCCGCAGGGTGACCCGCTGGTGGAAGGAGAAGGCCGGGTGCAGCGAGGCCATGGTGAAGAGCAGGAGCAGCTCTTCCTGCGCGCCGCAGCCCAGGCCCTGGGCGGCGGGGAGCCCGGCCTGCCCGTTCTCCGCGGCTCCGTCCATCACCACCACCACGTCCCCCTCATCCTCCTCCTCCTCTTCCTCCTCCTCGGCCGGGGCCCGCCGCGCCGCCGGGCAGCTCTGCAGGATGGAGTCCACCTGGGGCAGGAGGCGGTGCAGGCGGCCGGCGGCCTCGCGGTTCTCGGAGCCCAGCAGGGCCAGGTAGACGATGAGTTTGGAGCGCACGGCGGGGTCGCGGAAGTCGCCGAGCTGCCCGGGGTCGCTGAGCCCGTTGGCCTTGGCCTCCGAGTCGCGGAGGCAGTGGTAGTCCTTGCGGGCCAGGTCCTCCAGGCAGGAGCCCAGGAATCGCAGCTCCAGCGGGTTGCACAGGTCCAGCAGCCCCACCATGAACTCCAGGCGCTGCGCCGAGCCCAGCACCAGCCCGAACCACTCGTACACCGTCTCC